>CAEGAE010027436.1:0-92752 GCA_903067095.1 Girardinus metallicus
CTGGCGACATTTGCCGCATGTCTTCTCCCTCTCTCAATCCCTAATTTCCTGTCAAGCTACTTTCAAATAAAGGCCACTAGAGCTTTAAAAAATCTTGAAAAAAAAAACAAACACAATAAAGTACTCTGTTGTCTTATAAAATTTATTGTCTTTTAACTATCACATTTTTTGCTCATTCATTATGTACAATGAGAAACAACTGAATAAACATTTTCTTAAACTGAACAACACTTTATATTCAGAAGCTGTATCTCTCATCTCTGACGTTTTGTCTTTTCTTCTCTATTTCTTTAACTCAGTTTCCATTAATATCCCTTTTAAACTAGTAAAGCAATGTTGCACTATATGCATGTGTAAAGGTCCAACAGATCCACACCAGACCAAGTGGACACACATTACACTTCTAGAACAAATAGTGAAGGCATAATGTTAAATTATAGAAATCTTTCTGTATGACTGTTCAGTAATGTATTACAGTAGTGCAGTATCTTTCCTGGTAAATGATGCCGGTGTACAGTCGATCAAAATATAACCAAACCTCACAGTATTCCCATAATAATTTAATATTAGCTGAGCCCTCAGACTATACATAGCATGTCATGTCCTCATGTGAGCGGCTCCCTCACAGTTTTGCCTGACACATTTAAGGCTTATGTAAGACTAAGCCACATTTGGGTGGTGTCATCCACAACATTACAATATCCTGTGGATTAGCACGAGTGGTGGTCTTTTGAATCAAAACTGACTTGATTTGTGTTTGAAAAAGGGCATGGTGTGTGTTCAGGGTCACTGTGTCTTTTCACAGTGACCCAGGTCATTTGAGTTTCCTGTTATAAATGGGTATTAAAAACAAGAAACAAATGGCTTTTTGATTTTTTTTTTTTTTTTTTTTTTTTTTTGGTGTTTTAAAATGCAAAAATTTAAAATAAGATTTAAAAAAAAAAAAAGCTATAAAACATTATGTTCAAATCCCATCCAGGAGTTAGAACAAGATGTAGAGTGTTGCTTCCTCAACCTGCTTCTGTCATTACGTAACAATAGCTCTATGTGCCTGATAGACTGAAAAAAAGGCTCCCTAATTGCTCTATATTGACCTGATGAATTGCTGCAGGAATCATGGGTGCTGTTCTTGTGTTCAATATGCATGGCTTCAAATAAGCCCCCTCTCAGACTAACTGCATAAGTAAACCCAGTTGGGTCATTCTCATGGGAACAATATGGATGTACTAGTCAATCCTTGATGTTATCAATTCTCAGTTACTTTATAACCTTTGTAGGCCTTGTACTAACAGTCAGGGCGTAACGTCGCTGCTGTTGAGCGTGGTGCAGCTACACTCCTGTTTGGATGTTAATAAACCAACCTTAAGCAAACAATTGACATTATAAAAACATTTGAGTCGCACTCAGACATTGCGTGTGACTCTCGATGCTTGATGCTACTGGTGGCTCACTGCTAATATCCCCTTGCTAGTTAGCTAGATAGCTTTTTTGCATCTGTCATTGGTAAGTGCAGGAGTATCGGCAGTTTGCTGTACATAGTTTGTACTTTTCTGTGGAATTACAAGGCTTAAATTGGTCTTAAAAAGTCTTAAATTTGAGTTGGTGAAACTTGCAGATACACTGGTTTTAGTGCAATTTCAAAGTCCTTAAAGATGTTTGTTTGTTTTTTTCTTTTTACTGTCCTCCAGCAGTAAGTGAGCAAGAGGTGAGGTTCACCTTGGACAGATTGTGTGTCAAAGGGCAAGATAAAACTGCCAGTTGTCATGCACATCTTGTTTTTAGACTAACCTGTCCTTTTTCTTTTATTTTTGTCTCAGGATTGTGAGCAGCCATGACAAAGTCCTATGAGTTCAACTGGCAGAAGCACCTGCCTGAGTTCATGCAAGAAGGTGCCTCCTTCGACAGGTTTGATGAGGTAAACTGTGCGTTTGTTATCTGCAAATATAGTTGGATGAAAACATTCTCCGAGTTTAATTATAACAGCAGACTTCAAAAAAATATCTTGTTTTGGCTCCTGTTTCTTCTGATGAACTTAATGAGGGCACTTAGGTAGGACATTTGACAGGCAAAGGGAAAGTGTGTCACCCACCCCGGCAGAAAGACATGCGTGTCGCCCTGCATGCACCAGGAAATCCCCTCAGTCCTCACCATCCATGCAGCTGTCAGAGAGGGGAGGAGGATCCCTCTCAGAGCACAGTGGAAAACATGAAAGCGTGCGCGGAAAGCCATGATCATATCCACGGTCACGTCAAAGAGAGCAATTAAAACTGGGTCGCCGTACTTTTGATGAGCGTCCTCAGTGTGTTGCTGCTGTGAACTTTGAGCCAAGCAGAGGCAGAACATGATGGAGCCGGCCTGAATGTTAATAAGGTCAGCTTTTCATCTCACTTCTGCTTCTTTTTTTTTCTATTTCCTTAAGGACTAATTATATTCTAGAATGGGATTATTTATATCTGAAAAAACAAAACTGATGAAAGTTGAACTTTGTAAAGATTGCTGGATGTCGACTGAAACAACATAAACATGCCGCTTATGAGGGCACAGAACCACGCTAAACAGCAAAGATTGTTTTTTTTTCTTTTGCTTCCACACAAAAACATTCTCCACTGACTGAAACCTCAATGAGCGACAGATGGTGGAGGCAGGTAATACGCACATGTTCTAAGTGGCCTGTTGAATTTTAATCAAACGTTCGCTCTAGTTAGAATGCGGTTCCACTACTTTAATAGATGTTCTGCCTCCCTGTTTCGACATAATTTAAGTGTTCTGAAGTACAATGGAAAGGTTTTAAATGGGTTATAGATCTGCAGTAATCGCAATGTGTTTGTCTATGAGAGACATTTCAAATGTATTTTCCCCTCTCTGACAGTCCACAGCCATGGAAGTGAAAGGTTAAAGAGACGGAGTGCAATTCATCATGCTAAGAGCCAAAGCGCTTCTTCCTCTGCGTATTTCTTTCATTATCTCGCTGATAGGAAATCAATCGCTGAAGATGTGGCTGGTGTTTGGTTTCTATGGGACCAGGCAGCCTCATATTGACAGCTGCTGGAGGCAGAGAGTGATGGGCCAGACCTGCGAGACGCTGAAAACTCATAAGCATGGGTTTCTGGCAAATGCTTGGTCCTGTCACGGCCTCAGAGGTTCGCTGGAGAACATCAGTGAACAAACGGCATCATGGAAACCAAGAAATACAGCAGAAAGGATGGGGACTGGATACAAGTGCATGCCACACTTTCTAGATTTGTGTTTTCCATTTTAAATATAGTTTTGTGCATACACACCTACACACACACATTGATGTGGCATCTTGGACAGGAAAGACAGAACCCATCCATTCAGAGATGAAAGTCAAACCCTTGAATATTTGATTCCTTTGTCATTATAAGATCTAGTTTTCCGGTCTTGCTGCAGTAGCGCACCCTTTTGCCATCTCCCTCAAAGAACTGGCTACTTTGTAAAATTAAGTCCCCGTCAGCCTTAATTCAGATGAAAGTGAATAGAAACCTTTTAGCCGAGCTCTCGGAGGCCTCGCTGCTTCCTGGATGGAAGATTGAATGTTTTCTTCATTTTCTGGTGGTTTCAGATGACACACGTCATCTAAGCAGGCCAACGTCATCCCATTTGTAGCCATGTATCTAATGGTGGCAGGCATCCTAAAATAATGCATTACGTGTAGATGTGCGTGTGCATTGTAGAAGAAGAGTGACCTTCAGGATCAACCCCCTTCTGATATTTTTTCCCTTTTAATCTTTTTGACTACCTCAGATCAGAGGGGAAGGGAATAAAAATGATCATATGCTCTGCTTTTGATATTTAGTATTGAAGTTATTCATATACAGGTATACTGCTTTTTATACTTCCTTTATGTGAAGTGAAGCACTAATCCTATATACCAAATGTTTACATTTGTACATCTCTCTTACTGTACTGATCATTTTTATCTATTTGTACATATTGAATGGTTTTGTGCATTATTTTAGAAGGAAAAGTTTCCACCTGTGTGTGTGTGCGTTTGTTTGTAATACCTTATGGGGACCATTTTCCTGATGCATACCACGTTGTGGAGACCCACTGCTGCTTGTAGGGACCAAAGCCTGGTCCCCACAAGGGGAAATGCTGTTTTTGGGTCAGGGGTTAGATTTAGGACTAAGGTGTGAGTTGAGTTTTGGTTAGGCTTAGGGTTAGGTATGTAATGGTTAGGGTAAGGGTAAGGGTTTAGGCTGTAGAAATGAATGGTAGTCAATGGAAAGTCCCCACAAAGATAGCCACGCAAACGTGTGTGTGTAAGGGTCTTGCAGTATAGAATGTATTAGGGCTTCATCCTCTTGTCTGATTGTATAATCCTTGCAGGTTATGTAATGTGAGGCTACATCAAATGAAACTCTTTGATCAATGAAGCCTCTAATATGAAAATGCAATTCTCCTTCTCAGGACCCGTACCTCTTTGAGCCCAACTGTCAGATGAAGGTGGATGAATATGGCTTCTTTATCACATGGAAGAGTGAGGGAAAGGTACAATCTTCCTCTTATCTGTCTTTCAACTATCATTTTTTTATGTCAGGAGACACTCCAGACTCTGTCCTCAGTCATAAAGCTTCTTATATTATGTTTCAAGAAGTACTCTACCCTCCTGAAGCAGACCGCACTTTGGTTCCTGAAAAAAAATAAGTCAAAAGCATAGAAAAGCTGGCAAAGTGCAGAAAGTTTCAGCCTTAACTAATATGATAGAGGTATCACTTATATTTGACAGAAATAAACAAAATCCACAGTAAAGCCTTACTTTTACTACAATTTCTTTCTTAATGTTACACAGTCCTATATGTTCACTGATAAATAAGCAATTTTCTTGGCCTACGACTCTGTTCTGGGTATTGTTTAAAAAAAAAATCCAGATTTGACTAATTCTAATTTTAAAAGGTTTTTCTACGAGTTTAGAAAAAAATCTATTTAATTTGCCAGTTGCATCCCTGTCAAAAATATTGCAATACCTGTAAAGTCTAGGCATCACTGACATTGCCATTGGTTTGGCAAGACGATGCTAAGCTTAGCTAAATACTTTTGTAGGCCATTTTTTTTTCTCTGACACAGTTTTAATTTTAATTTTAGGCAGTAACTTTTTGTTATCTTACATTTGAAGCTAAAATATCATTTTGTTTTTTTCTTAATTCTCCTGCAATGTCTGTGTCCCGCAGGAGGGCCAGGTTCTCGAGTGTTCTCTTATCAACAGTATCCGTGTCGGTGCCGTCCCTAAGGTGAGACTTTTTGGAAAGACAATCTTCTCACTTCTGCTTTCACTGAAACTTGCACTCTCCTCCCACAACACAGGCTTGTTTTCTCACTGCGACTCTCCTGTTTAAAACAACAAATCTGGGGATGCTGATTTTTAAGCGGTATAATTCACGTCCAAAATTCTTCAGTGGCACATTTCAGCATCGCCTAATAATCCCGACTGACTTCTTACTGATGACTTATACATAAACATTAAATATTTAACACCTCAATATTGATACAACCCTGGACGAGTTCAGCCACCGGCTGTATTTGAATCGTGTTTTATTGTGTTTGTTTGACCCTCAGAGGAAAAACGGATAATGGTGCCTCTGCAGTAATACGCTGCCAGAGAACCTTTGGGTTAAGGAGATCAACAGCTCACAGGTATAAGACGTTCTGTCTCTGTCAGGACAAAAAAAAGGAAAAACATCCTCGTCCTATAATAAGGAGGTGATTCTGAAGAGACAGGCTGGAGTCGGCTTCTTCACTGCATCTGGCAACCAATCAGCAAGCCAGACACAGACAAATATAAACCTTTAGGGTCTCTCTGTATATTAAATATTGATTCATTCGCTGCACTATTGACGCCGACTCACTATAGTGTAATATTTGACTCGATTCCGACTGTATGAATTATGGACGCTGTCATTAGATGCTTCTAAACTTAGGGGTAAGGTTCCTGCTTTATATCAATATCTGTATACAAACTCATCAAGCAGCTGAAAGTCTGCAAAAGACTGCGTAGAGAAGTGCTGCAAACGTAACCGATCTGGTGCAGACGTTTGGATGTCAACCTGTTTGTTTGGTCCACGGTCACCATGCGTGTGTGTGGACACGTATACAGATGCTGCAGCTCAATAGCAGCGCCTTGCGTTTGTTCAAACGCTGCACGGTGTTTTGTAAGTGGCAGGAAGGCGATTGCATGTCTTCTCCACAAAGGACGGCACAGCTGTTCCAAATAATCCAATGAGGAAGAGGAGATGGATGAGATATCCGGCTGGGATTTTAAAGCTGCAACGCCTGTTGCTGTTAATTCGATCATACAACAAATACACATTAGTTTCTCCTGTGGTGACAAAGCTGATGTCTGATTAAAACCATAAGAGGGGGAAAAACTGATGCTGTGATTTCCTTCTCTCTTTTTTTTGTGGATGAATTTTACGCTCCACTGGAAGGATAGTCATTCTCGGCCTGTCGGTGTATTTACACTCATCATTTGGCAGTTTAATTGCATATTTTAGCTATTTAGTTTTGGAGTTATTGTAAACAGTAAGGTAAAATTGGTAGCCAATGTTTGAATTTAATGCAGTTTTTTGTCTAATCCACTCAGGTTGAAAATTATGCATAGAAATATAGGCATACACCCACACAATTTGGATAAATGTCTCTGCTGGGTGCAGAGACACCACATGCTGCCTCGTATAATTCTGGCTGGATATTGAACTTTCCAGGAACTGGTGGAAATTAAATTGTTGAAACTTGGATGTAGCGGAGGGTTTCCAACAGGACAATGACTGTTTTTTGGAACGCATAATTCAGACTAACATTAAGATTCTAAATTGATCCAAACTTCAATATTGTTGAAAATAAATAGTTCATAAAATCCAGATTTGTACCAGGAAACAACCAGTTTATATTAACTCTACTAATTCTGCTAAAAGTCGGGGTTGGATGTCCAGCTAGAATTATGGCAGAAAAGCTATACTACAAAAAGTATAGCTTTCAAAATGCTTTCAAAATGCAAAATTTATATAGACATTAGTGGGGGTGAATGTATATACTTGAGGTTGTGTGCATAACTTTTGGTATAGAGGAAAATGTACATAAAATTCAACCTGGTGTAGCAACTTTTAATGTTTTGAAATGTGATGTTATCAACAACAACAACCCAATAAAATGACTGTTCAAAGTCATTAAAAGGCCACAATTAATGACATTCATTCCAATAAGTGCATGTACATTTATGAGCTGCATTGTAACTTTGTCATAAAGTTAGTCGGCAGTTGAAAGAAATTTAAGAAAATCATGACAATAATGACATCAAAAATATGATAGACTGCCTTCATGCATTTTGTTTAGCATTTTGTAATTTATTATGATTTAGAATGTGTAAATAAGGTAAAGGTAATTTTATTTATATAGCACATTCTCAGCAACAAGGCAATACAAAGTGCTGTACAGGAATTGAAAGGAAATACAAACAAAATAACAAACCAAAGGAAAGAGCACACAATAAGCACATTAAATTACTTTTTAAGGATATTTCTTTGCCCCTTTTTGTCACATTCTTTACTTTGCTTACCTTCAACGACGTGTTCAGCATTCGGTTTGTTGATCTTTCCTTATTTTCCCAGGACCCAAAGATCCTGTCCTCATTCGAGGCCATAGGAAAGACGGAGGCCGACCTGGAGGGATGCATCATCTGCATCTGCAGTGGCACTGACCTGGTCAACCTGAGCTTCATGTTCATGGTGGCAGAGAACCCCGACACAGCCAGGGTAAATGCACTCAGTTATTTTCAAAACCTTTACATTACACAAATGGTGCCGATACAGGAGTGAACAGAAAATAATAAAATCCTGTTATAGTCAATTAGAAAATATAGTTGGGATCCCACCTGATCTGTACTGCATGGCACTGTGGTTAATAAAGCACAAAGCCAGAATTCTCTAAGGGTCACAAAGCATGTTGCAAAAAAAAACATCCTAAAGGCTTTTCAGCAGTTGGAGTGTAGCCAAAATTAATTCAATAGTCTACTGTATATAAAGGCCAAAGCAGCACCCACACAGAGTAACTATTTCATTAAGAATGAAAGGAAAGAGAATGCAGGATGATGTATATTCCCCCTCCTACACACGGCCTTGAGTCATTGTGATAGACGCATTTGAGTGAATCATTTTCTCTGTCACTTCTCTTCTGTATCTTGTCACAACAAGATACAGAAGTATATATATATGTGTGTGTGTGTGTGTTGTGGGGGACTTTGGAAATTATTGTACATGAAGAAGAGGTACCACTATATAATCTTTTTTTAAATCTGGCATGCCAAATCCAATTGGAATGGTTCTCATTTTTTCTTCTCTGGACAGAAAGGAGAGCAATGTGGGTTCCTTAACAGAGAAAGTGATTTTGAATCCTCCAGAGAATCATGAAACATCATAGTATGAGTCCTAAACGTTCATCTGATTTTTACTGAACTCAGGATAAGTGTGACATTACATGCTGTTTTCAGTATTCAACCTGTGAAAAGTAGCTAATAAAGACAAAATTGTCTGATTTAATTTCAACTAATTAGTACATTTCTAAGATGTTTTGCCCATGTTGTGTAAGTTTTTTTTCTCGTTTTTATTGGCAGTTTTTCTCAACACAATACAATTAGGACCTTTAGTGTCTTCTATTTGCGGGTCACTGTCTGTAGGGGGCAGCAGTGTGCATGTGTAATTTTTAATACTTATGCTTGACTGTTTTCAGAAATGGATTGAAGGTTTGAGGTCGGTGATCCACAACTTTAAGGCCAACAACGTGTGTCCAATGACATGCCTCAAGAAACAGTGAGTGTATTTATGCTGTTTTTTCAGCCTCCAAATACTGGGAAACACTGTAAACCCTTTACACTGGAGTGTTTATAGAGAAATTGATCCACCTGCAAAGTCTAAGGGCTTATACCCAGGAGCTCTTTTTGAACTTTTCTTTGATTGGTTTTGTTTTTGTGTGCTTTCAAATTTACTTATTTAGTTGGATGAGGATGTGTTTCTTGACCAATGTCAACGGGAAGATCCCTGTTAGAGGGTAAGAATAATTTTTATGCATTTCTGAGCATGTTTCCAGTGCCTTGCTTAAGTATTTTTATTAAACTTTTAGCTATTTTTACCTTTTGTATCACTGCAGCCCTTATGTTTATTTTATTGGGAATTCATGTGAAAGACCAATATAATAATGCAAAATTGTAAAGGTGAAGGAAAGTTGTTTCTGTGTTTCAAACTGTTTATAAAAAAAAGTAGATTATTGCCAATTATTTGTAGAATAGCTTAATAGAAACATTGTATATGTTGTAGAGCATTTGTTTCCTAAAAGATCTTTTGGGGGGGTTGAACTTTGCATAAGGTATGAATATGCTTTGTAGCCCTGTTAGTACATGTAGGACTCTTGTCTTGCTGGAAGACAAACCTCTGCCACAGTTTTACATTGCTTGTGTCTGAGAACTGGTTTTTTGATTTGCTAATTATAACTTTCTTATTTCCTTTTTAGTATCACAAGAACCTTTGCATCAGGGAAGACAGAGAAAGGAATCTTTCAAGCTCTAAAGGATCTAGGTCTTCCCAGTGGGAAGGTAAAAGCGAGAGCCAGGTACTTCCATTTGATCACTTCTTATGCAATGAATCTTAAAGTCTGTGGTGTTTCTGTACATGGCTGCAGAATGATGAGATTGAACCCTCAGACTTCACCTTTGACATTTTCTACGCGCTGACACAGAAGATCTGCCCTCGCACAGATATAGAGGAGCTCTTCAAGAAAATGTAAGCTGTCCTGTTTTAAACTCTCCCGCATGCTTGTTTATGTAGCCGATATGTTCACCGGCTTTGAGCATAATCAGGAATAGAACAGATCAACAGAAACATAAAAAATAACACTTTGTTGTTTCAACAATCTACTCTAAACTAAAAGTGAGAACTGTTAGGTGACATTGGGTCTGATTTGGATAAATGTTTCTGCTCCTGCTACACTAACTACGCCTGAACAGCCTAACCTGCTTTCAGTTCAGCACTGAATTAGGATCAACCTACTGGCAACATTCGAACATAAAGAGATATGTTTAACAAATTTGGACTAAAAGTGTAACACAAAACACTTTCTCATTTTAACTGACTGTGTGGATGAGTGTGTGTATGTCCGTTTTAAGAGTTATAACAATATTTTTTCTTTTCCAATAATTCCTTTGCAGCAATGGGAACAAAACAGATTATTTAACTGTAGACCAGTTAGTCAGCTTTCTGAATGAAGTAAGCTCTTTATCATTCATTAACTTCTTTGTGTATTTGGCTTCAGCCAGCCACTCTCTGCTGCCTCTCCCCCTCCTCCCCTCTTCCCTTCCTGCTGTGGATAGAAGTTGCCCTCCAACACGACGGCCATCATTAAAACCCAATTAAACAACATTCAGCTTGCCTGGAGGGGCAACTTCCACCAGCTACCAAACTCCGCATGCCCCCTCTCGTCCCGTTTCTCCTGCTCTCCCTTAGCGAGGTTTGCCTCCCATTGTCTGATTGGTGTTGTCATGACAACAGGAGGAGAGGTTTCCATCCTGTTGCGTCCGGCTTGGTTCATCTCGCTTCCTGCTGTGTGTCTGTGTTTTGCGGCCGTCCTCCTGTGTGTGGCTGAATACCTGCTTGTTGCATCTGCTGTCCAGTCATGTCTGTGCTGCTCCATGCTCTGGACTCAGCTGGATTCATTCCCGCTTTGCTTACAAGAATGTGCTCTGTCACTATAACGTCTTGTTAGAGCTTCTTTCGACCCTTCCAGCACATATGACTGCCTTGTTATGAATCATTTTTAACTCTGCACTTATTTTTGTAGTGATTGGTTTTGCCCTACGATCTAAATGCCATCCTGTTGAAGACATGCTAGTGTTAGAAATATCTGAAATTAAAGTCAGAAGTTCTCCAAGCATTTGCACAAAATTAATCCTTGATATGAATTGAGTTTTAAATTCTACTGAAAGTGTTGACATGCATGGTAGTTTCAAGTTTCTTAAGAAGCGTTTATGTCGGGAGGATCTGGACGTAACATACATGTGATGTACACCTGTGCTCATGTCTTGCCCTGCAGAACCAACGTGATCCGAGGTTAAATGAGATTCTGTTTCCATTTTACGACCCCAAAAGAGCCATGCAGATCATCGAGAAATATGAAAGAGACGAAGAGCTGAAGAAAAAAGGTAAAAGCAATGAAATCCGGACACAGACTTTTCTTTGCCTCTGCTGCCATCTGCCTGTGTAATCTCGAAGCTGCAGAAACAGGTATTTATTGAATTTAAGCCTGGCTAATTCATTACAATCACAAAGCCATCTTCATCTTGTCTTCCTCCTAGGCCGCATGTCGAGTGACGGGTTCTGTCGGTACCTAATGTCAGACGAAAATGCTCCGGTGTTCCTGGACAGACTAGAGTTGTACCAAGATATGGATCAGCCTTTGGCTCATTATTTTATCAGCTCCTCCCACAATACATACCTGACAGGAAGACAGTTTGGAGGGAAGTCATCAGTGGAGATGTACCGCCAGGTCCTGCTGTCTGGATGCAGGTATTACACAGTGACACATGAATAGGCAAATCAATGCCATGTATTGATTTTACATCAGCTTTGAAAGCAATTAAGAGTCCATTGCACTGAACCCCACTGAAAACCTTCTGCATCTTTTTTGTTATTTTGACCATTTCTCATTTTCTGCAAATAAATACTAAATTCTGGCTTGGAATTTCATAGACACTTAAGTAATTCATGGAATAAAAGTAAATTCAGAGAAATTTATCATTTTGAGTGGTCTCTTAATTTTTTCCAGAGCTGAACTTTAAACTAGTGTAAAACACACATTGAATATGGGAAGTAGTTTGCTGAAGTGCTAGGCTAATGCTAGTATGTTTACTCTGTTTTAGTATGACTTGGTAGTTTGACTTAGGACATATTTTATACAGCTCCAGCCAGCCAATCAAAAACACATCTTGCTGAAAAAGTTATTGTTCTTCATAAACTGCATTGATGTAAAATAAGCTAAAATCTGGTTATGTATGTACGTAATGTCCTGTTTATAATTTGTAATGGGCCCATTGTGCAATTTGAGTATTTCAGGAAGATTTCTATTTGCTTATTAATCAGATGTGTGGAGCTGGACTGCTGGGATGGCAAAGGGGAGGACCAGGAACCCATCATTACTCATGGCAAGGCCATGTGCACAGACATCCTGTTCAAGGTAAATCCCCACAGCAGTGGAGAACCTGCTAATATATTGAAGAGTCTGTTCTGTTCATAGATGGTTCTAGATGTTCCTCTGCTTTCTGTATCCAAGATGGAGGAAAAAACAGAAGCTGCTTTAACAAATTCTGACACTTTAAGCTAAGAATTTACTGAATAAGTTTGTGCACTTGTGTTCTGCCCATTAATTGGGACCTGCCACAGCAATGCATAGGAGAGATGTCCTCTCCTATGCATCTTGGCATGTGGGCTACTACTTCTTTTGACATTTCGAGTAATTGTGGCGACGTAATGATTTGATTTGCGAAAAATCAAATCAAAACAAATTCTAACTGACACTGCTTTGTGTCAGATTCCAAACATGGATAGAATTTTGTCTCCCCCTCTGTGTCTCAGAATCTTTGTTTCTTACCAACTGTGACCGTCAGGAAAACATTTTTTTGTGAACCATACACATGGAGTCCTAAGTGTCACCCCTGGGTAAAACAATCGGGACTATGTTTCTCGGCTGGCCTGGGAACGCCTTGGGATTCCCCCCCAAGGAGCTGGAACAATTGGCTTGGGGAGAGGGAAGTCTGGGCCTCCTACCGCGACCTGACCCCAGATAAACGGAAGAAGATGGATGGATGGATGGATAAATAAATGCACACACATACATTCACATGCATGATACACATAGCATAATAGAATACAGGCAGTAATCTTAGCTAGCTTGGTTAGCTAGCTAGTTTCAAGAAACGTGCTCTTTCGCACCACCTCCCCATGCCCACACACACACACACACACACACCTAATGGATGTTGACATTGTCCATTATTGACATTTTATCATTGCTGCTGTTTTCCTTTTGTTTCAAAAATGTTCTACAAATTGTCACAAATGTTCTACAAATTGTTCTAAAAATCCTTAAAAAAAGTGAAAATGAAAATATTTCAAACATGAACTAATTCTTGTGTGAAATAGAACACAGTAGAAAGTATTATACAAAACATTATTTTGAATCAAAATGACAAAAGTAGCAAAAAAACATTGACTGTAACCCGGGTCAAAAAAGACCCAGTCACAGAAGACTGTATAGTCAGTCACTCACGCCTCAAAGGGCTAAGTAGTAAGTAGTGTAAGATAAGTAGTATGTCAAAAGAGCAGGAGAAATCCTATGTTTTTTTGAGCAATAGTATTTGTCATTAATCTGTTGCTAAGAGATTTGCTTTTTTTTGGGTAACGAACTGCCACGAAGTATAAATCAGATTTTTATTTTTGTGTCGAATGTTCGTTCTATAATATATTCACCACCAATGACAAAAAATAATAAAAAAAAAACATTTTGCCTTTCCTGAAAATTTCACCAGCTGCACAATTTTTGCTAAGTATTGTAAGACAAGTAGTTTTTCAAAAGAGCAAAATAAATCTTATGTTTTTGAAACAATAACAGTATTTGTTGTTAATCTGTTGCTAAGAGATGAGCTCGTTTTCTGGTAACGCACTGCCACAAAGATTTTTACTTATGTGTTGAATGTCTGTTTTATAATATATTTACCACCAATGACAAAAAAATAAATAAAAATTTACTTTTTTGAAAATTTCATATTTGGTAACTAGTATAAGATAAGTAGTATTTCAAAAGAGCAGAAGAAATCTTATACTTTTTGAACAATAATATTTGTTTTTAATCTGTTGCTAAGAGATGAGCAAGTTTCTGGGAACCAAGTGCCACGAAGTAAACATCTGATTTTTACTTCTGGAAAAGTAAAAATCAGAAGGCAGTGCGTTAACAGTAGCACAAACATTTCCATAGCCTTTTCCCTAAAAAAAGCATTTCAGCTATTTTTTAAAAAAATTCATTATCCATGCTTAGCACACTGAACTGAGGAAGTCAAATTAAGACAACATGCTAGTGATACCCCACATGCCACTGGCAGCATTTAGGCTAACATTAACATTTTGGATAATTTTAGCTTATACACTAATTTTAACACACTGAATGGAGTAGGTCCATGTTTTTTCAATATGCTTGTGACTCTCCACGTTATTGAGTACGTTGTAGCTTACTTTAGCATTGATGCTAATTTTTAGCATCAGTAAGCTGGGTTCCAACCGACAGGCACACTTTGGCAGGCCCTGTTTAAATTTCTTCAGAAAGTTTTTTGTTTACTGCATCCTCCAGATGATTTAGGAACCACACATAGAGATCTACTTTTGTCACATCCATGACCAGTTTATCCCAGATAACTACTTCTACTTCTGCAAAACTACGAACAACCTTTTTACTCACTGACATATCAGATTAAACTTTTCCTGCTTTAGGTTAGGATTACTGGACATATTAAAGTCTTTACAAATATCTGGTTTTGGCCATCATAAAAGAATGTGTCAAGCCAGCCAAGCTCAAACAGACTTTCAAATGATGTGCACAAAGAAGAGCAGAGGATTCAGAAGAGAAATGAGTGCAGTTTTCTGTCTTATTATAGCTGTCTGCCACCTGGTGCTCATACTGTGAAACTGCATATCCTGACTCCGTCTGTTTTCATCCCCACAGGACGTGATCCAAGCAATCAAGGAGACTGCGTTTGTCACATCTGATTATCCTGTTATTTTATCCTTTGAAAATCATTGCAGGTACATTTTCCATTAATGTTTTTAACATATCTACTGTAATAACATGTCAGTTTGTTCACTGTATTTTATTTTTGTTTATTTCCAGCAAACTACAGCAGTATAAGATGGCCAAGTACTGTGAGGAGCTCTTTGGCGACTTCCTTCTCAGGCAGCCTCTGGAGAACTACCCAGTAAAGTTTTCACTTTCTCTCATTGAAATTTCTTCCCACTGTATAAAACAAGCAGTCATAGGATCGGGATTGTGTCATGTCTCTCTCTGCCTGTCTTCAGATGGATCCTGGGCATCCTTTACCTTCACCAAATGACCTGAAGAGAAAAATCCTAATAAAGAATAAGCGATTAAAACCTGAAGTGGAGCAGAGTACGTATAAAGTACAGGCGCTTAACTTCATCCTCAAGTGCTGTTAAGTTTGGAAACTAGAAACATTGTGAATGTGTGACACAGGGCAACTTGAAGCGTTAAAGAAGCACATGGAGGCCGGCGAGACCAACACTCCTGCTATCATTATGGGAGAGGAGAATGAGGACGATGCAGAGAACGGTCAGCTGAATACAACTTTAACTGTTTTTGTGTAAACTGATCAATTGGACAGGCCTAGTCAATATATTAGATATACCTGATTATATTGGTTATAAACGTTATATTCAGCTTCTAATTATGTAGTTGAGCAGTTGTTTCAGTCGCATGATAAAACTGCAATATTTTTTTTGTGCAATGTACCAATACCACATGCAACAAGTCTGCCCCACAGCATCATGCTTCCCCTTCCATACTTGTTGCAGTATTCTAAGGTTTATAGCCTCACCATTGCTCTTTAAAAATATTTGTCTGGTCCGAGTATAAAATGCTTCTCCAGAACGTATTTAAGTCAGTTTAGCTTGTGTTTTTTTTTTTTTTTATTTGAGTTATACAACAAGTTGTTGCACTGAAATTGAATTAATACATTTATAGCCATGTTAACTATATGTTCCCTTCTGACCAGCACTGAAAAATGTCTGATTCTGTGTAAAAGAAAAACTCCATATAGCTAATTTGTTTATTAAAAGAAAAGGGGCTGACATACATTTGAGTAATTGTAAGTTTTATTTAATACTATGTATCTTGGTATAGGGGAAAAAGAAGCTGAAGATAAAGATTTGAATTCAGAGGCTCCCAGCATTTTGTCAGAAGTCACCAGTGACAAAGAGACGAACAGTGTTTCCCAGAGTAACGCCATCAGCTCTGGAAAAGAGGAAGAGCGCAGCAACAGCATCAAAAAGGTCCGTCTGTAGTTTGAGGATCAGACTTGGGCAAAAAGCTGCTTGTAGTTTGCACTTTTCAGAGAATGCAATTACAGACTTTCAGATCATTTCGTATACGTTGAGACCAAAATTAAATCTTACAGAAGCAAAAACAATTAGCTTAAACATTTATGATGTTACTCTTAGGAATTTTTAATATATACCTGCAACTATTGTACAACATGCTTGTCTCAAGATTTGTGTGCTTTTGACTGATTTAGAAAATAATGCATACTAATGGCATTAAACAATATTTAGATGAGCTATTTTTTCTTCCTCACCTGATTGTTGACTAATTTATGTTGTAGAATCAACTTTTTGAAATATTGATTTTGTTTTCCGTCAAAGTTTTTGATTCCTCAATTGATTTAAAAAATATTTTTCTCAATTTTATAATTATTTTCCAATGTTCCACAGTAAGCTTTTGCATTTATCAAACACTACAAAATCAAATTCAAACTAAGGATTTACTGCACAGCAGTTTGGACTAAAAGTTGGAAGAAAAAATGTTTTAAATATATTGACTTAATTTAAACGCCAACTGAATTACTTTGTGTATACAATTCGAGAACAAATCGCTTAATTTCTGATTTATGTTTGCCAAAATGGAACGAACAAATGATAAACGGATTATACAGCTTTATGATGTGTTTTCCAGTTTTATTTCTCAAATTCTTATTTTGACAGCAGGAGTAGTTCACATTTCAGTGCAGAACAGTAGCCAATAGTGGGAAGGAAATCACATTTATGTTAAATTATTCATGAGGTACAACAAAAATATCCATTGACTGGATCTTGATAATGTCATCAAAACGTATAATGTGTTTCCTGCCTCTGACATCCTCAGTTTTAGTTCAGGTAAACATTACATGAAGTTGCAGCAAATGGTGTTGATAAATATTTTAATGAAGTCAGATTAGCCATATTTGTAAAAATCACATGGCTCCTCATGATTAGACCTTTTTTTTCCCCGCCAGGTACCTGATGATGAGGTCACAGAGATTTCTGAAGCAACAGACGCCACAGATATCTCTGAAGCATCTGATCAAGACAACAACAAGAAGGCAAGAACCCGCCGATGTTTCTCCTTACTCTGTAGAGTTCTTTGGAAGATATTTATGTACACCGCAAGTAATTTGTAACTCTGTTGTGTGCAGGGCGGAGATGTGGCAGAGGACTCTGAGGAGGCTCTAATAGCGCAATATAAATATGAGTCAGCCACCACAAATATCCACCCGTATCTCTCAGCCATGGTCAACTATGCACAGCCGGTGAAGTTCCAGGGTTTTGATGTTGCAGAAGGTGAGGATCATTACAGTTTTTCCCTCTTCTACAGGTTAGTTTTCTGTTTTCTGTGCACTGATGTGGAGAGCAGAAAAACAGCCTCAAAGTCCAAGGCAAAGAGCCTGATTTTACTATTTCAGGTCCTATTTTGTGTGTTTCAGAGAGGAATATCCACCACAACATGTCATCCTTTAATGAGTCGGTGGGCCTGGGCTATCTGAAGACCAACGCCATCGAGTTTGTCAAGTATCCTTTTGAGCCACTGAGATTACTGTTCCTTTAGATTTGAAAAACTTAATGGACACGCCTTATGATATCATGATCAGCACTACTAAGAACAACTTCATTCTTTAAACTAAATAGAGATCTCATAAATCACTGGTTACTACAGCTGCATATTTTTCTGTTTTCTGTTCAAACAGAACATGCAGCGTCTCAAGCTTTATGTCTTGCTAAGTCATGTTGGTTTGTTCGACCATCTCATGCATTTTCCATCGCTGTTCCAGACACGCACACATTTTTAATCACACCCCCCCACATACACTCGCATGTGCAGAAACACACATGCTCTCCTTTTTTTTTTTTTGATAATTTCCTGAGCATCAGTGCAGCTACAACAAGCGTCAGATGAGCCGTATCTACCCCAAAGGAGGCAGGGTGGACTCCAGTAATTACATGCCTCAGATCTTCTGGAACGCAGGCTGCCAGATGGTCTCCCTCAACTTCCAGACCCCAGGTACCACAGCATGCGACATGGGACTTCTGACCTCTCCCTCTCTTACACACACGTGTGTATTTAATGTGTTCCCGAAATGTAGAAAAGCACCTCTGATCTTATGGTATCTTATGCACATGACGTGGTTGAAGGAGGATACGCTAATCAGCTGCTAAAGATGATAGAAAGGAATAAGAGGGCGATATGCACTCAGTTTGAATTAAAATCTGTTGAACACTTTTTGTTCAGACTTCATATATTTATTATATGTACTGTCAATATTATCACTTTCACATAAATCACATTACTTGATTTTCAGTGCCTTGACTTTTCATTTTGCTGCGGTACAACCACAAACTTAGACAATACAGTGAATAACTGTGAAATGGAAGAAAAATAAGACTTCTGATCCTTATTTATGAAAAAAAGTTCAAAGATGCAGCATATGTATATAAGCCCGCTATTCTTTGTTACCCCCTGAATAAAATCTAGAGCAGCTAATATTACTCTGTTTTTATGAAAGAGTGGGAAAAAGTAAATTGTCTGAAGAACACCTTAAGAAGTTCTGTGGTGGCAGTATCATGCTGTGGGGATGCTTTTCTATACAAGCAACAGAGGATCTGGTCAGTTAATAAACAGAACTAACACATGGAAAAAAAGTGGCATTTAGATGATGCACAAAACTTAAAACTGGGGTGGAAGTTAATTTTCCAGTAGGTCAATGATCCTCAAATTTATGTCTCTCGATGTGCAAAGCTTCACTGTAATTGCAGTAAAATGTGTTCCTTCAAAATAGTCACCATACAAATGGATGCTGTAGAGTTCATGGTTAAAAATGAAAACCCAAATATAATTTTACTTCCACTTCACAATTACATGTTAACTTGTTTCAGTCTCCTACAAAAAAATCCTGCTGAAATTCTTGTAGTTTGTACTTGCTACATGAGAAAATGTGGAAAAGTTCAAGAGGAGCATTTGCATCATACTGTCAAGTTTTTCACTTGTTACATGAATCAATATGCAGTACTTACTTTCAGGTTTACATTCCTAGCTAGGAAGAACAAGCAGCGTTTTGTTTGAGTCTCTTGTGCTAATATTAACACAACCAACCTGCTGACACTTTATATATTAGTCTCGTCTCCACAGTTGTTCCTGTTTGTTTTTCAGTTTTTGCCTGTGCAAGTCTCTTATGAAACTAACATTTTTAAAATGTGCACAAACACAACTCACATAACTCACATATATATATATATTGTGAG
The DNA here is from genome assembly GCA_903067095.1 of Girardinus metallicus. Lineage (NCBI taxonomy): Eukaryota > Metazoa > Chordata > Actinopteri > Cyprinodontiformes > Poeciliidae > Girardinus > Girardinus metallicus. The sequence continues at coordinate 19,392 of CAEGAE010027436.1, forward strand.
TTATGCCTACTGAACAGCAGCTGCTGCCCTGTATCTGGAAGCAAAAGCGGCTTGACCATATGGTCCGTTGTATGCAGGGCATGTGCAAGAGCTGGAGGCCTTTTACACAGGAGGTGGAGCCCTTGGAAGTAGAATATTTAAGAGCAAAGATCTCTGCTTTTCAGCCATAAACCTAAAACATTTGCCAGTAGTCTAATTTATTGTTTGCATGTTGGGTTTTTACCTTCATAATTTTAGATTTGTTGTGAATGTCAGAGCTTGCTATTAAAATCTATTTTTTCTCCCCTACGCTCTTTCAGATCTGGCCATGCAGCTGAACCAAGGAAAGTTTGAGTACAACGGCTGTTGTGGGTGAGAGCAGACCCCCCCTCCACCTCCCTCTCTCTAAGGCTCATCAATTACAACTTGTCACATCTCATTACTTATTGCCAGTAGCTACTACTTGCCCCTGAGAGCCAATAAGTGCTTTGGAAAAGGACGCTCCCTTTCACTCGTCTCTGAATTCATTTACATCTTCCTCCTCCTCCCATTGCCGTCTCCATTCGGCTAATACTGTCCCTGAGGGCAGGGATTGTACTGCTAATACTAGGAATGTCATCTGTGAGGAGAGCAGGGCATTTGCAGACAACTGTCATTATTAATATTTTCTAATGTGGAGTGTCTAATAATTTTTTTCTCTCTGATATTGGTAGAAATGTGTGATTTTCAAAAATATTAGTATTCAGTGAGTTGACCCATAGGTGATTTTGTTGTTCCTGTGCTCAGGTACCTGCTGAAGCCAGACTTCATGCGTCGGTCAGACAGGACGTTTGACCCCTTCTCTGAGACGCCGGTGGATGGCGTCATTGCAGCAACCTGCAGCGTCCAGGTTAGGCCATCAGAATACTGGCGGCTGTTATTACAACAGGAACAGCAGCATGTTTATTATTTTTATCCTTACTAACATTTCTTTGTAAAATCTGCATTCAGTTGTGTTTTCCTGCTAAATTCCAGGTGTTCTCAGGACAGTTTCTGTCCGACAAAAAAATTGGCACATATGTTGAAGTTGATATGTACGGCTTGCCTACGGATACAATTCGGAAAGAGTTCCGCACACGCATGGTGATGAACAATGGACTGAATCCAGCCTACAACGAAGAGCCCTTTGTTTTCAGAAAGGTATGAAGGAAGACATGAGAGGGAAGCAATAATAGATACTGTCATTCTAGAATTGGTCTGCACTGCTCTTGCAAAGACTTGCAAAAATATTAACGTTTTCTGGCTATTTTTAAAATAAAAATCAAAAGGTTTACTATCAATTTACTCCTGATCCACTACATTAGATCACCCCACTACATCCATGTATTTAGCTTTTGCAAACTCTTCATCTCCCACTAGTACATAAAATCTAGCACCTTAAGCATGCAGACTTGTCCAGTTGTGATCTTTTCTCACTGCTAAATATATCACAACCATCTTTTAGTGGTATTATTACAAATTGAAAGGAGGGGAAGAATGAAGAAAGGATTGGTTTACATGTGAATAAAACATTTACGCAATGAGAGAGGGCATAAATACAAATAGTTCACATCCAGACCTTGAAAATCCTCCAATTCACAGGGCAATCTTCAATGAATTTTTGGGGGATTTTGTGATAAACCAACACAAAATAGTTCATAATTTTGTAGTAGAAGGAATCAGCGCATGAGTTTTCAAAGTTGTTTTTTTTTTTTTTTTTTTTTTTTTTTTGCAAATAAACTTCCTAAAAGCTTGAGCTGATCCTGATCTGGGTTGTCCTTCCTGTCGGACGGTAAACCAACCCCGCAGGCTTCATGCAGTCTTTATTTCTAGCATCCTAAAACAACGCTGGGCAATGTGGGGCAAAATATGAGGTGTATGTTAGTTCATGTCTGAGCAAAGAGGAAGATGGAAATGAGGATAAAATAAATGATATAGAAACAAGGAAAGAAAAAAATAATTGCAGATAAAAAAAGAGAAACAAGAAACTGAAAGACCTGAGACAGAAAGCCATGGAGTAATGTGTAGATAATAGTGCTGCTCTCAGCAGAATAGGAAGTCTCTCAGCCATGACTGTGACTCCAGCTTTCTAACACACACCATCCATCAAACCCTGCCGCAGTGCTGCTTTACTCTCTCCTTCACACACACACACACACATTTACACACTGCTATCAAAGCAGGGCCATCATACCCGGAGCTGCTGCCGGGTCTCTCTTTTCACGTCCACGCTTACAAATGCCTGCAGATGCTGCTGTACATTCAGTACTTACATACTGCTGTCAAGATGACTGAGCAAACAGTACACATCAGCAGTATTCATACTATGTCAATGGAAATGCACGCATACACACACACGGTGCCTCCAACCCTTGATCTCCAGCTTCATCTCCTTTGTGTCCATTTATCCTCCCTTTTATGTGCAGTTATCTCCCAACACAGAACCAGTTAACACATTTATTCCCTAGTTTTATTTTCTAAAGACACACTGATCACAACACACGGCCTCATCGGTAGCACACTGCTCTCCATCTCTTCATGTAATGCCCCCAGTTTCATCCTTGGCTCTCTACTTTAAATTAAGTTTGGCTGCTTGATTTTATTCACTATTTGCTCTCTGTGTTTCTCACACCGTTATTTAAATAAACAAAACATTTTCCTCCCTCCCAACCTTTCTCCTAACATCCCTACCTCTAGGTAATCTTACCAGACCTGGCGGTGCTGCGCATCGCAGTGTACGACGACAACAACAAGCTGATTGGCCAACGCATCCTGCCTCTGGACGGCCTGCAGGCTGGCTACCGTCACATCTCCCTGAGGAACGAAGGCAACAACCCTCTGTCGCTGCCGACCGTCTTCTGCCAAATCATCCTCAAGACGTACGTGCCTGACGGCTTCGGAGGTGAGGGCAGCAGGACTACACACACACACACTTGCAGCGACACGTGCATTTATTCACTTGAAGTGTTTTATTTTTGAACAGAGAACTACAGGTGGCTCTCATTCTGACTTGCAATATTTAACTCCCCTCCGATTATTCATGGCCGATAATAAAAAGGAGTCTGTAGCCTACAGGGAGAGCAGGGGAGAAATGGAAAGTTTAGCAAGTCTCTTCTCATCCTGTGCCCCGGGTGGGTTGGCTTTAACATTTGCAGTAATGGCACGGCACAAATGATGACGACAGTAAATCTGCAGACTGTTTCATACGGGCACAAGCATACAAATGAGTTGGACAATTGGAGTTGCCATTAAATAAAGCCAAGAGGCTTTGAGTGTGGAGCCATTACCGAGACTATTAGCTTCTCTCCCTATCCAGTACAGCACTGCTCAAAATTGAATCCTCTTCACTTGATATGGTTGTATTTTCCCCCCTGTTTATTCACTTGTTTTATCTGAAGGATAGTGAACTTTTACAACTGCATTTTGTTCAATATTCTTGCATGCAGCAATTGTGGATGCTCTATCAGATCCAAAGAAGTTTTTGACCATAGCGGAGAAGAGAGCCGACCAGATGAAGGCCCTGGGGATCGACACGGTACACATGACAAATGGAAATAGTAACTGCCTTTTCACAATAAAACACCTTCCTATTTTAACTTTATCCTTCGTCTAACAGAATGACATAGCAGATGTTCCCAATGGAAGCTCAAAGAACGACAAGAAGGGAAAGGGGAAAGGAGACACAGGGAAAGCCAGTGTGACACAACAAGCCAACTCAGATATGGCCCAGACCTCCAATTCCATCCAAAACAACACAAATGAGAACAAGAAGGGTAAACGCTGAACTCTTATCGACTTTCTGAACATCTGCACCCGGTTTTTATTCTAAACACTGAGTTTTTTTGCTGCTGTTTTAGATGCTGCGCTTGTGCCTAATGTGAGCATTGATGACTTAAAGCAAATGAAGGTTTGTATTGTTTTAGTCAACATCTGCTTCACTTTTGAAAGATTTGTGATTAATGTGGATTTCAGGATTTAAGATTATTTTTAAAAATGCCTAATTAAAGTAAAAATACTTTGCAAAAAGATTTTTGCTTCTTAACCTTTTTCACGTTTTCCCACATTACCTGAAACTTCATAGTGTTTTGTTAGACTATTGATTTATGACCCAGTCCCACCTTAAGCTTCTCCTTAAGCTCTCTGCTGTGTCGTCTGTGTTGCCATCTACCATCTATAGGCATCTTGTGACAATTTTGTAGCGGTTAAACACTAAAATGGGAATAAAATCACTTAACTCAAATTAAGTTTGTGATAAACTCTAATAATTAAAGCCTCATAACAACCCCTAAATTTGTATCTTAAATGACAAAAAGTATTCAGGCTTTTCTGGTTCAACGGGTATGTGTTAGTCTCCATGGAGAAGATGAAAAGTGAAATACAATTTTAAAAAGTGTTTCGTGAAAAAACAGCTGCAACATCCCACCAAAAATGCACTGAAGTTTGAGGTTATAATGTGGGAAAGATTAAGGGGTAGGAATATTTTTGTTCACAGTACTACGCTGCTCTGTTCAGTGTCAGCATAAGGCGACCTTCCATCTGTGTTTCTCTCTGCAGAGCTACCTAAAGCTGATTAAAAAGCAGCAGAAGGAGCTCAACTCTTTAAAGAAGAAACACTCAAAGGTAGGTGGGAGTTTGTTGGTAATGCAAAGTGGCTGCTGCTTATTCCTGATGGCGATTGAAGCTCAGAAAACCAAAAGCAGAACAAGGGAAATGCTGCAACCTTTCATCTTGTGCCTCATCATTTTATGCCTGCTCACATAAACAGACAGTCCTTTGTAAACAAACAGAAGACGACCACGTGACAAATGCTTAGCAAGAAATTAGACTTGCTAAAGTTCCGTTTTGGCCTGCTATCTCCATGGAGACCATGGTGGATGCTAGCTCATTCACTCTCTACCTCATTAATTATCACGGTATCACTCTTGTTATGCAACATAGGAATATTAGCACCATCTGGACACATCTGTTGACCGAAGGACGATGACAACGGTTAATCTTGCCTCTTTTGTTTTGCTTAAAATGTTGCTGTTAAATCAAAGCTATAGTGGTGCAAAAGGCAAACGTCCATCCACCTATGGTTTTACTCTATGTACACAACAGGATCAAAATGCAATGCAGAAAGCCCATTGCACTCAGGTGGATAAGATGGTGTCCCTCCATGAAAAGGAAAAGACTAATCTGGAAAAACTGTTGGAGAAAGCCATCAAGAAACGAGGGTAAGAAAAGAACCATGAGACAAGCAAGATCATTATTATGAGAAAACATAGGAAGTAGACAGCGAGTGTGAATCTGCAGGTTGACTTTGATTCTCACTTCTGTGTTGTTTACTGACAGGGAGAACAACTGCCAAGAGCTGAAGAAGGAGACAGAAGATAAGATCCAAACTCTCACCACAGATCATAAAGCAAAGGTATCAAAAAATAATATGTCTCCTAGAGATGGTCGTACTTTGAAAACAATCAATACTCAACCGTGTTGTCTGTGTGCGTGTGTGGGCAGGTGAAAGACATCACAGCACAACACACTAAGGAGTGGTCGGAGCTGATCAGTAGTCACAGCAGCGAAGAGCGCGAGATGAAGGACAGTCATGTTACCCAGCAGTGTGAGCACCTCAAGAAGCTCCTTTCTAGTGTCCAGGAGCAGCAGACCCTGCAGCTCAAACTCATTCATGAAAGGCAAGACACACACACACACACACCCACCACACACACACACACACACACACACACTCTGTATTCACTTGCCATAGTCTCAGAATTCTACTAAGCACAGTAGAGGAGCAACAGTGGCATTTAGTCTTTTTTTTTTTCTGGAAATGTACAACTCAGGCAAAGCAAAGAGATGCGTGCCAACCAGGCCAAGATGTCCATGGAAAACAGTAAAGCAATCAGCCAAGACAAAAGTATCAAAAACAAGGCAGAGCGAGAGAGGTGGGTCACAATACAAAGCCTTACAAAAGGGTTTATTTGTTTAAAAATTATAATAATCATTCCAGTGGAGTGGAAATATTTTTGCAAAGCGCTGTATGTTTACTTGTTTTTCTTATGAGGTGAATGCTTTTGTCATTCAGGAGAGTGCGGGAGTTAAACAGCAGCAACACCAAGAAGTTTTTGGATGAGAGGAAGAGGGTATGTTTGCTATGATGTATATAGATATAAACTACTTTCTTAACAACAAAAGGTATTAAACAAATATAACTTCATATACATTTATAGCATCATGGAAAATGTTCATAAGTAACTAACAAGTTAAAGCAGTGCTATCAAGTAAGTTTCTAGATTATTTTGTATTGCAGACATGAACTGTTCATGTTCTGATTCGCTTCCAGTTGGCTATGAAACATCAGAAGGAGATGGAGCAGCTGGAGAAAAATCAGAGGGAGCAGTTGGATAAACTGGAGAAGCACAACGAGCAGGTAAGCAGATAATGATGGACTAAAAGAGCCTGAATTTCACAAACTAGATTCAAGTGGAAAACCAAACTTGCTAACAACAATGTCTTTTCAGTAACAAGGCTTTTATATTTGCAATTAAACTCCTCTAATAAGTGCTTACTACTTAGTTTTGCATGCTTCTGCTGGTATCACTCTATTTCAGCTTTACTTATTTTGGTTAAGTAACTGCATAAAAATACTACAGCTACATCAACTTTGTAGGCATTATTGTCATTGTTTTTGGTAGCAGTGATTAAAAACATCAACTCTTATCCTAATAATAAATGTAATACAAGAGACTGAATTTTTGTAATTTGAGTGTGAAATTGTGCTACTGCATTTCAAGATTGAATCTTTTTATACATTTTTACCATGGTTGTGCAAAAATGTGAGGGATGCTGCGTGAGGTCATATCTCTTTTTTTTCCACCATCTGTCACAATAGCTGTACATGTCTAACATGTATGCTCATTTTTTGTTTTATGATTTGCTTCTTCCGTCACAGCTTTTGAAATCACACCATGCAAACAAACAGGTTCAAGGTAGGCATCATCATCTGTCAGCTCTACCTCTGATACCAGCTTTGTGCTTCATTTCATGGGCATGTTTCCCTTTTGTGCGTCTCTTTTGTCTCTCTGTGGTGATATCTGGAGAACCTCCTCAAAATTTGTTTTCATTGATATAGCTTCCCCCAAAACCCCCGAGTATTTGAAATGACTATACAAATTAAAGCAGAAAAGTGGCATGACTTAAAAGAAAAGAAACTCCTCTATTGTAAGATCCAATCCTGCCTTTTCAGTCTGCAGCACTTGAAGGTGTCAGGCATGCCAACTAGCAGCTTGACTCATTTATCACCATGACTCACCAGCCATTACGAAGCAAAAAAAAGCCAGCTCACAACCTGATGTGATGTGTTTTCATTCCAGCTCACAATCATTTACATTCATGGCATGTGACAACATCCATCTGTTGACATTTTGTGACAACTATCACTAGCATAAAAGGATTTGTTTTACTCTGATAATCTGCACAGCGAAACAACTTATGCGAGAGTCGTAAACCCCAGACTGAGATTGTAAACAGGAATTTGTAGGAAAAGATGGATGAATTCTCTGCAAAATGTTTGAGCTTCCACATTCCAGTCACATCTGCGTCTGAGTCACTGTTTTCTATCTCTCCAAAGGCCAAGGACATCCAGCAGATGGTGAAGTTGGAGGAGGAGATGGACCGCAGACCTGCCACGGTGGTCTGAGCGACTGACCGAGTCACGAGCCCACCCGTGTACACGCCCACACACACTTGTACTCACACACAGAGCGGTGCAGAAACACTCCCCCTGCAGGACATCCTCTACAGTGCAGAGATCGTTCTCTCTAAACAGTCTAATGTTAATCTAATCTTGACTCAAACATGCGGAAGCTTTTTCCTTTGTTCACCCAAGCCACGCCTCGTGTCTTCTGCACCTTTTATCCTGCCAATCAATTTTGTACCACTGAGCCATTGCTGCTTGTCGCCGTTCCACCGGGGCGTGACCACTTCTATCGGGGACAGGAAACGTTACTTTGCGGATCAAGCAACAAAAACAGACACGTCCCTTCCTCCTCCGCAGTACGTAGATCTCAGTGGGTCGCTGACTTCAGTGAGTTTTCTGCACGGTAAAAGCTTCAGCTGTTCGTAGAATCAAGCACACACATGCGACATGGTTCACACACAGCAGATATCTATTCCTGTTTTGTTTTAATTGGCACCCAATAAACTCACAGTTTCAGTGTGTAGAGGGGAGAGGAGGTGTTAGACTTTGTTACTGCAGCACAAGTGAATAAACTTTGTGAAATACACTGTACACACACCACCAGTCCTGCCCTGAGCACTTTGTATATGATAGGTTGTTCAATGTGGGAAATGTAGCAGTGCACTACTGTATGATTCTCTGTCTTTCAGTAAGAATGTATCTTAAGAAACCAAACTATTAAAAGGTAACTCTTAGAGAGAGGACCCCTTCCTCACCAATATTGATGTCTTGTTGAGTTGGATACCTGTAAAGGGATGACGGGTAAAGTTATTCCTAATATTCAGTCAGATTTTTATGTTTATTTACTATTTGATATTGAAAGTCAAACGGATGGTGCAATAACTTTCGCACAGACTTCATTTATCAGATTCCAGCTGAATAAATCTCTCTCATATTCAATAAATCAGAACATTATCAAAAAGCTCATTTATTTTAGTAACTCAGTTCACCAAGTGAGACGCACTAATGCTTAAACCTTTGTTAATTATGATGATTTTCCACCTGCAGCTAATCAAAACATGACACTTAAGATTAAAATATCACATTGGACCAATAAAAAAACTTTAATGCAGAAATGTGGGCTTATTGGAAAGATTAATTTAACACCTGCTTAAAAGGTTGCTAATTTTCTAAAGCTACTTTCAGTCTGTCAAATGAAGTCGCTGTATCACAGATTCTAATTTATTGAGTATGACTGTATAAATCCTTTGGGGCCACAGGATCATACATACTATGCAAAAGTAAATTCATTTTCCCCCCCAAAAAAAGATCTGACAGTTTTGACTAAAGGTGACCCAAACAGAGGGTCAAATACAGAAAGACGTAACCAAAAAGTGGCGTGTTTTTATACTTGTTTTTACATGACCAGAGGCAAAAAAAAAAAAAGCTATTTCAAGATGAAGTGAAACTTTGTTTTAGTTACACACTTGTTTTAGTTTGTAGACTTAAAACTCCCTTTAAAATTGAGCCTAACTGTACCAGAATACTGTTTGTGGGTTTATAGATGGCTTTTACCCACAACCCTGACCAACATGAATACAGAAAAGAAATAGCATCCAAATGTTTACCCAAATGATACAAAGACTTAATATAAAATATTAAAGGGGGACAAAAGCACTTGTTGGGATTTTGGCCTTTTATAGAGAATGTTTTTTTTTTCTGTTTTATTCTGCTGTAATAAATAACGGTAGACGAGATGTTTATGTATATATTCTGCTGGAATGTAATTAAATGACTTGTCTTTCTGACCAGTGTTCTTTCTTTCAAGAGCTTGGGGACAGACTGTCATGTTGGGGAAGGACATTTACTAAGCACTGGCCTCTCTTTTTTTAACCTTTTGTTTTGTTTCCCTTCACTGCACCACATCACACAATCTAAAGCTCACCACATATCTAGAACAGAGATAAAAATGAGTAAAAAGTGCTTTTAAAATTTATTCCATCGCTTTCAGATGTGCCACTCGGTGTCTGCTAGGATGTTTAAATTATTTTATGAATGATAAAATGCCAAATTAAGGGGTTGTTTGTATGAAGGTATATATAAATAAATATATATTATATATACATTAGATAATGTGTAGTTTAAGATTATTCTGTTAGAGGCTTTTTTGCACTAGTTGTTTCTGTTGTGTGAAAACTTGTAACCTTGGATTTTGAGTTTGTCCTAAAAGAAAAAAAAACATTATTTTTGCAGAGCAACATCCCTGATTTCATTTCCTTAGTTTCTACTGTATCTCTTTGTTTTCTATTTGAATTGTAGCTTGTCAACAGACATCCTGTGTGTGTTTTTGTATTTATATTGTACTGTTGAACTTATAGCATTAACAATACTGTTGTTATCCAGCTCCTTTAATACTGTTTTATAGTACATGTATCAATAAATCCAGGTGTAAAAACGAGACATTTACCTTTGGTTGATTTGTGTCCTTGTCTATTTTACAGGGCCTTGATAAAGTAATTATACTCCTTTAACTTTTGCACATTTTATCACACTTAAGCTACAAACTGCAATGTGGGGATTTTATGTAACACATATTTGTGAAGTGGAAATATATACATTTTCTAATTACAACTGGGAACTGAGGAATGTTTTGTAATCAAACTCCCCTTTCTCCAATAGCCCCAAAATAAATTCAATGCAAGAAAATTTCAAGTCAGAAGTCACCTAATTATATTAAACAGAGTTCACCTGTGTCTAATTTAATCTTCTTATAAAAACAGATTTTGTGTGAAGCCCTCAGAGGTTTGAACAGGTCAGAGAAAAAGGCCAGATGTGAAAATCAGGCCAAGCATATAGCAATATCCAGTCTTTGAGGATTTCATGGAGCGCTGTTTAATAAATCATCTGAAAATAGCAACACAAACCAAGACAAGCAGCCCAGAGGGCAACGGTAACTCTGGAGGAGCAGCAGAGATTCTCAAGTCAGAAAGGAGAACAGAGGTTACAGACCCACCATTACAGACCCACGTAGGACTTTCTTCCCTATATTGCAGCTGTAAACTAGAGCTGGTCGTGTTGAACACACCACAGAGTCAGAGGAAGAAAACCTATTAGTGACTGCAAAAAAAAACAAAAAACAAAAAGCATGACTGAGATGGGGGTTCAAAAGGAATATACAGCCAGAGAAACAATAAGATGCTGGAATTCTGCAGAGTTAGATCAACACTATGCCGAGTGTATTTGGTGTCAATGTACCTCTTCCAGAGTTATTTCAACAAGAAATGGAGTCATTTTGAACAGTTGAAATAGTTATAACTATTCAAACTATTGTTGAAATAACTAAGAGTTAAATTAATGCCAGTTCTGAAGAGGACCAAATAGACTCGGCACAGTGTTGATTTAACTCTGCAGAATTTGTGTGTGCATATTTATGTTTGATTTATTCTAAGTCTGAATCTGTAGGACGACGTGAAGGTTTAATGTCAGACAATCCATCTGATCCAACTGAACTATTTTCAAATAAAAAATGTTGTGAAAAGCTGGTGCGGACATACGAAAGACTTCCTTCTGCAATTGCAAAATTGTCTGAAAAAGATTGGTGTAAAAATGCACGCCACACTTTTCAGATCAGTATGCAGTATTAAAAATATTTGTACAGTGTCTCATTTTCCACCTCAGCTATGCACTACTTTGCATCAAGTAAAATCGAAAAAACATAAATGCCGCAGTTTGTTTTGTAACAGGTCAAGCTCGTGGTGACCTGATGTCTCCGGTGAGAGTGGACAGCACACGCTGCTGTTTACTTTCCAAATTTATGTTCCTTCATCTCATTCAACAAGTGTGGAGTGAATTTATATGCCAGCGCCCCTCACAAGCACCGGCCGCCCCATCTCAGAGTCTCTTTATTATTATAAACATCGTATTTCCATTAGAAAGCAGAACAAAGCCCGATAATTATGCTCGCGTTGCCCCCGGAAATCTCGCTTTCTCTAGCCGTTATATTAGGATCGCTGGGTTTGTCGGGACGCTTTCCCCGGAAGCAGACGAGCAGACATGAGTTTTCTTAGTTAAACGTTGGTTTTGCTGAAGAAACATGCTCAAAACTACTGGGCAGACAGGCACAAAAATCCTCCTGGATGCGATGTCCAAGGATAAAGTCCACTTGGCCAAGTTTGTTCTGGACGCGCTGGATGGAGAAATCGTTGACTCCACAGCCGGCGGCGCTCAGACGCCCCTCATCTCTTCCGTTCTGCTGCCCGACAGCCAGACCCGATGTAAGTTCATAGAGCTTCTGCTGCACAGAGGGGCCAGTGTCAACTATCAAGATGGGGACGGACGCACAGCGCTCAGCTACGCCTGCGAGAAGGGCTACCTGGACGCGGTTAAGATCCTGGTCCAGAACGGCGCAGATCCAGAGATCCTGGACTGGTGGGGGAACACCCCGCTGATGTACGCGGCTGTAGCGGATCACACCTTAGTTGTTGAGTTTTTGGTGAGAGCCTTCAAGAGGCTGGGCCTGCGGATAGACAGGCAGAACAAAGCTGGCAACTCTGCAGTTGAAGTGGCAAAGTTCCTCGGTCACACTGAGTGCATTTCCGCGCTTACCAATATCTCTAAGAGGAGCCGTGAGGCTGATGAAGGCAAGTTTGAGGGGAAAGTTGATAGTTTAGCCAGTAAACTTGAAGTCCTCAAAATGAGTGGCCGTGCAGGAATGTCTCACAGTTGTACCTTGCAATCAACGCCTCAGGTAAAGCCCAGTCGTTTGCCACCGATGGAGTTTGAAAGAGAAAATAACGAATCCTCTTTGGGTCCACAGGATATGGTCTTCTCTGGAACACGCACTCCTGTGCCCCGACCAGGGATTTACAATCAAACCATTGCTAAACAATCCACCTCCCAGGACAAGATGCCCTCTACACATCACTTGCTCCCTCTCTTAAAAGGCCGTGATGCTGGAAAGTCCATTTTCTTCTCCCCACAGCCAAACAGAAACATGCCGCATCCCTGTGCGCCATCCACTCTTGGTGTCTTACTGACTCCCATTCTTCCCAACAAATGTGAGGCTGAGAGGGGAAGGGAGAAATCTTTCCGCGTGGGAAGATTTAACGAGTGCTACTACAGGAAAAGATGCAGTCTGCCAACCAGCATGCTTAGCCCCACACCTCCAGAGCGCACTCTGGTGCCTGTGCGTAAGTCCAGGACGGTGAGGAGGCGCAAAGAGTCGATGAGCTTCACCGAACCACTTCAGTTTGCCACGACAGCTTCTGCCTCGACTCCAACGACTTTCTCAGCATTGACTGACAAACTCTTCCGGAGATTTACCTCCCCGGAGTTCAAGAAAGTCGTTGGAGATCTGGAACAGAATCCGTTGCCGACTTTAGGCCGCATCCCGCGATCGGAAACCTTCCCTCAGGAGACGAGGCATCCGCAGGTGGACAGCGCGCCCAGCATCGACAGCATCAGTTCCGTTAAGTGCGAGTTTGACTTTCAGTTCAGACAGGCAAACTCTTAAGACTCCGAGACATGTGCAAAAAGGGGGGAAAGGACTGCTGTGTTACGTAATAGTGTTTTTGCGTAACTTACGCATCCATCTTCAAGTGGCGGAAAAGTTTGGTTTAAAAAAAAAAATACGTTCGTAAAAATTTGTAACTTTTTCGTGTTCTTAGGATGTTCAATAAATGTATAACAATAATGATAGATATTGAACATCCATAGAGATAAATCAGTCTCTGTGGAGTTTTTTTTTTTTTTTTTAATTCTGGCATTATTGTGATTTCATCCAGTCTAAAGTCTTTTCATTTGAAGAACTGTAATGCATAAAAGCGGAAATATGAGCGGCTGGTTACTTGATGGAGACAGGAATTCATTTATGATTTACATTTATTCATCAAAACGTGCCGACCCCTAATTTTTAACCGAACTCAAAAAAAGTGCGAAGTCGGCATTTGTCGGGATCTGATCAGCGGATTGTCAATCAGAGCAAATTTATGGAAAGTAGGTCGGTTCCGGTCTCCGAGATGGATTAGAGCAACTGTAGTAAAGAGCTAAAATAAAGATATGATTTGTGTTAGCAGTCAGTCAATGATACGATATGGTGTGATTTAAAAAAAAAAAAACAACAACTAGTCGTTTGCATTCATCGAGTCATTTTAAGTCTTTAGTGTTGTTGTTTTTTTGTTTTTTTTGATGCAAGCCCAACCATCTGGCGTCAGCCCTCACTAACACACCGAGCTTCAACCTTGAGGGAGTGGAGGGCTCCAGTGGAGGGAAGGGAGAGAGGGGGAGTTGTCGGCGTTTCCCTCTAGACACGCATCATTCCAGCTGAACCTCCAGCTGCTGAAGCAGAGATGGAGACTCCAGCACTGCAGGAGTAGCTGCCACCGCTACCTCACAGGAGACAAGTTTCTGACTTTCAACGAAGGAGGATCGTTATTTGTGGCTGATGATACGTCGAGGTGGTTCGGACTTGCAGTTGTCACCGGGTTGACACCTGTCCACCTTGAAGGAGTGAGGGGGTCGGGCTCGGACAGATGGAAGTCGTTGGCGCCGGATCTCGCAGCCAATCTCGGGGCATCTTTTGGTGCATTCGCGGTCATCTGAGCGTCACTTCTTGGCGCTAAGAAGAGACGGCCCTTCTCCCCCACTTTCTCTCCTTCCGTTTCTTTCTTTCTCACAGTCTCCCCTCCCTGTCCGCGTTCCTCTTTTCTTTTCGCTGGTTCAGTCCAGACTGCCCCCCTTTTTTTTTTCTCCCCCAGCGCCGGGGAAGCTGGTAGCAATGGGGCGGCTCGGTTTCAGCACCAAGGAGAGCGCTGGACTTTTGCTGCTTTGTGTGTGTGGTAAGAGCGCGAGTGTGTTGTTTGAGCGTCTGTCGGAATGTCGTGACTACTCTCTGCGGAGCGGACACGTGCACGCGCATGCAACAACCGCATGTATGCGTGCCTCATAAGGTGCATGTGTTCTTTCATCTTCATGAGTCGGCAATTTCTTCTTTTTTTTTTTTTTTTTTTTTGCTAAAGTATTGCTGTTTGACGGGTGAGCTGTTGCTCCCCTGATGCTGCAGATTCCACTTTTAGCGCTCTGTAGATGTTGACTTCACCCCTCTCCTAACCTCTGATCAGTCCTTCTGTTTTCTGCTGATTCTGCATGTTTTTTGTAGCCGCTTGTGCGCATGAGTGTGTGCCAACCATTTCTCGCCCGGCAGACACCAGGCTCTTTTCTCCACGGGGTCTGCTCCTGTGCTCCTGCTTGTTGTCAGGCGTGCTGGCGCTGCCCGCGGTGCTGGCGGAGCAGGAGGGGGAGAACCTGTCCGGGCTCTCGGACAACCCGGACAAAGCCATCTTCGCGGTCCGCGAGAACGGAACGACGTGCCTGATGGTGGAGTTCGCCGCCAAATTCCTCGTGCCATATGACGTGCTCGCGCTTAACGGGATAGACGTAAGGATTTCCCTTCGCGTGCATTTTAATTCTCATTTTAGCTTCTCGAAATAAGAGAGAAAACAACATGCACGCTGTATAGAACTGTTCAAGATTCTTTTCTTTTTTTTCTTTTTCTTTTTGGATCAAGCTGTGCTTAAAATAAGCCCGACGCACTGAAAACTGGAGTAAATATTAAAAAGATATATTCCAATTTATCTTAATTCATTTGTGGACAGATTTAAATTGCAACAATGAAAAGCAGGTTTTTTGCAGCGGTGCATAAAATGCTGAACTAAAACGGTTTCTCATACCATTTAAGTGTTTACAGACCAATTTTATTAATACGTACCAGCGTGCAGCTTGTCTTTATCTCATTTATTTACAGCTCATCACAGAGCAGGCTTCTTTCACGCTGCCCCGTGGGGCGGAAATCGAGGGGAAATGTGGGAGCGCCGACTCAGAGATCCACATCTCCTGGAAGAACAGCGCCTACGTCCTCCGCATTTACTTCTCAAAGGTGCATCAACGCCAAACAGAAAATACACTACAAAACCGAGTAGTTCACTTTTTTTTTATGATACGATTAAAGAATAGAAAAGGGCACTTTTTTTTTTTCTTTTCTTAATTTCCTGACTAAAACGTGTAGAGAAATCTCCCCACACTAATCCTCTGACCCCTGCATTCCCGAGTGCTTGAGGAGGAAGCAACTGGGCTTGTTTTCTTGAGCACTTGGGAATGTCGGGTCCTGGGTGACACAGTGTTGACTGGCGTGTTTTCATCCAGGAGTTCCGCGAAAAGGGTATCGAGGTGTGGAAGATCAACAAAATCCAGTTCGTCTACGACACCTCGGAGACGTCGCACTTCATCAACGCATACAACCGTGAGTGTCCCTTCCGCAGCAGCGCAACACAGCGGCTCCTTCACAGCCTCCGGCCCCCCTGCTGTGACCGCAGCTTGGCCGCATTTATTCCGCAGTCTGTCCGGTGGAGTTAAGGACAGACGCATGCGGAGATTTAGGAAGATCTCAGACATATATTTACACACCACTAACATGAAAACCTTTAATCAAAGCTTTTGAATGTCAAAGATACATTTTTAACTATTTTCTTTGTTTTGCAGTTGTTGTATTTATTATTTCTTTAGTCATATTATTCACATTAACCATAATGAAGCCTTATCAACATCACTGCATTTGTCAAAATGTCAAACAGAAAAATCTAAGTAGTAATTTTAGCGTAAGAAATCTTATTTGAATCATTTTGTTGTGTCTATAAAACAACTGATCAAGCCCATATTTTCCCCTTGACATTAAACTATTACAACTTTATTTCACATTTCAACGTTCTGTTGAAACAAGCCCTTTCAAAACCCGCCTCAGTGCCATTTGTTTCCTTCTATTAAAAAGTCCTTCGTCTCTCTCGGCCTGTAGCTGGAAAGCACACAGCCAGCACCCACAAGCTCTCGGCCCTGGTGACCCCAGCCGGGCGCTCCTATTTGTGCACGGCTCAGCAGACCGTCACCCTCATCTCGAGCGATCACCAGAAGGGCATCACGTTCTCCATGTACGACATCCAGATCCAACCCTTTGACATCGCCTCGGACTTCGTCTTCAGTGCACGTAAGGGCAGCTGGAGACATTCAGCAGCTTTTTGTTTGCTCGTGTTGTAGACAAACAACAGATGAAGGCGGTAATGAGAAATCCTGGGGGGTGAGCTGTACGTCTCTTCCTAACGTCCAAATCTCAGGGGAGAGGCAGGTTATTGCTGCAGCACGGGGAGCATGCAGGGTGAAATGAGAAAAAGAACAGGCTGGGGAAGCACAAGAGGCAATAGGCGCAGCGGGAGGACGACTGAAAGGAAAGAGGTTGAGGTCATTAGGACTTTATGGTATCTGTGCCCTGGATGCAGCTTTTAGGAACACTGCGTGCATTTCGTCGTCCAATCACCTTGGAGGAATCATGTGGCCTCAGCTGCAGTAAACGATACTGGGCTAAGCTTCACTGCCTTTCTCCTTGTGTGCATTACAGCCGTCCACAGGGAGAAACACCTTCAACTTCAGACCCCATATGCATACTGTACTCTATTCTCAGCAGAGGTTAAGTGTCCTCATTACTCTGAACCACCTAGCAGTTCTTAAAAACGCACTGTGTAAAGGAGAGAAGGTGTTATATTGTTGCAAAATAACCCCTAAGCTTTTTCCAACCACAGACTAATTTAACGTATTTAGCTGGGATTTTATGGGACAGATCGACATAAAGGTTTTCAAACTCTTTTAAAAACAAAAACCTGGTAACCCTCCTCCTAAACATTACAAGCATTAGTCAGAGAAGCAGCCAAAAGGCTCATGGTAATTGAAGGAGGTACCGAGATCCACGGCTAAAGGGTAAAGCCATGGATTATGTGCATTCCACTGTGTACTTATTTATCCTCATCTTTCACATAATTACAAAAATTAAAAGTCATTGGTCGTAACATGATGAAATAGAAAAGTTCAAGTACTATGAATACTTTGGTCAATATAGCAGAGATTAAGCATCTTTTAACTACCAAGCCTTATGTCTTAGTTTGGTTCAACTAAAAGAGACTTGAAGTCTCTGAATAATTTATAGTGATACAATCTGTCGATACCAATTAAAAGAAAAATTGCAATGCAGATTAATTTGTTTTAACGTATGAAAAAACACAGACACCAAAACCTGACCCAACTCTAACCCCCACACAGGAAATCCAAATAAGCTTTCATAGCACTAGGCTTCTACAGACATTGTCGTCTCTACATTTTGTTCCTGTGTTTTCCTCTCTTTGCAGCTTATAAGTGCATCACAGACCAGCGGGAGCACCTGGAGGAGATCCTCCCCCTAATCCTGGGCCTCATTCTTGGTCTAATAATCATCATCACGCTCACCATCTACCACTTCCACCTGAAGCTGACAGCGAATCAGCCGCAGCTCCCACGAGATCGCTCTATGTACAAGAACATGTAGTCACGTGACGCATCGGCGGCCCCCTCGACTTCCTCCACAGCTCTCCTACTGACAGATTTGTCTCCTCTCAGTCCTGGGCCTGAGGATTGCGTCCCCCACCCTGGACCGTGTCCCCGATTGGAAAAAGCGAATAGTCTGCACTGCCCCGCTGGAGCTTTTCAACTGTTAAAATTACGAGTTACTTAGACAGTTTGGGACACAGCATGAGTGTAATTGGAGAGTGAACATACCCAAATCTAGTGAAATTGACTGCTGGATTGTGCCATACGTAGTTTCAAATGAAAGCGAATTGAATTTTCTGGATTTATTTCCCCCAAAAAACCTTTACTGAAGATGGTTCGTAACTTGCACAATGTTTGATCTAACTTGTCTTTCAAAACATTTCTAAATTCCTTGTTGCCCTCTTCCCTCTTTCTCCGTTTAATTTGCTGCTATTGGAATCCATCTGTATTTGTAGACTTTGTTCCTTTTGTTTGGTTCCCGTCCCTGTGCTCATACATCCAGAATGCAGCCATAGTGTTGACAGTGGACTGTCTTGTAGTGTACAGTGCGGTTTCGCCTTGGCATCAGACCCTTTTCTCAGCACAGATCAACGAAAGAAAGATATAAAAAAAAAAAAAGTCAAATACAAAACGTCTTATAAAACTTGAGAAAAAAAAGTCAGAATAAGTATTTATGGAAATGTGGAGAGGTTAATAAAAATGTGTGTATATTATTTTTAGAGTGAAAGTCTATGCATAAACCTCAGCTGATGCAATCATGTGCAGTGCTCTGTTCTGTTTGAAATAAATTGCTGGATACACAATTACCAAATTATTCTATTTCAGCATTTATCACACTACGCATTACTCAAACTGTCAGCTAATCGCGTAGAACATATTTTAATTTAATGCCATGTTGTAAAAAAAAAAAAAAGTATTTCTTCCTTTACAGTTTTCGCTTGTAGTTTCACATCAAATAACTTATTTTCAGACAAAGTTAACCTGAGTAGTTACAGAAAGTTTTCAAATCATGCCTTTTTAACTAAGGGGGGAACGCAGAACAATAACACAACATGTAAAAGAAAGGAAAAAAAAAACTGCCCTTCTTTTTAAATTATGACTTATGACAAGACTTATTTTTTTCGATTCACATTTTTCGATTTCAAATTCACTGCCAGACCTCCAGAATAAAAACATAAAAGAAATCGCATAAATAGAACAAGACAGACAACATTAAGCAAGGCTGAAAAAATACCACGATGTTCCGATCCGAGACACAAAGTCAATTACATCCATCGGTCTATTAAAAGTTACGCTGTGGGATTACACCCGACCATGGTGAAAGCCATTATAAAAAAAAAAAAAAAACAGGAGAAAACATGGAGCAGCTGAAAGCCTTCCCAAGAATTACCAGAATCAAAATTCCTCACAAAACGTTGTCATCTAAAGCACAGCAGGCTTCACTTCGTTAAAGTCAGTGTTTGTGATTCAACAGTAACAAAGAGATTGTGTAAAAATGGCAACCACAGGCGAGTTCAAAAACCACTGCTGACCCACTTCACATTTGCAAGAGACACCTTGAAGACAAAGTGAAACTTCCTATCGGTGGTGCGTCATGTCACACTTGGCATAAATCTGACATTTCAGAAAAATAACTCCACTCCAGCAGCCACACGTGGTGGTGATAAGAGTGATATTTCGGTGCTTCTTTGCTGCTTCATGTAATTAATGAATCCTTGAGTTCTTCCGTGAAGCAGAAAACCAGGAGAGAGAAAGTCCAGCTAACAGATCAAGATCTTTGACACAACTAGCTAATAAATAATACAGGTTAACTGGAATCGTTGACTGACGCATATATCAGAGAAGACACTGCCGGGAGGAAGTGTTGATTTTCCTCTAAATCTGCGTCTTGAGAGAAAATATAAGCCGAGAAAAGTCTAACTGAAAACACCAAGACTTTTTCAACATGTCATGAACCACATATATCTTTAATTGCTACATAACCACCGAGCCCTTTACTAAAGTTTTTAACTCACTGAATATTTCACTATTGGAAACACAAATTAAAAATAGCCATAAGAGGTGCCTTCTCTGATCCTGACCTTCTATAAAACTTCATGATCTACACCCCACAGGTCGAGAACATTTCGTTTTCTGTCCCAGAACTAAGAAAAATAAAAATAACATTTTGTTCGTGCAGCTGTTTGTCAACACGTCTCCAAGGCAGGACTTGTTTTTGTTTGGTGTCCAAGAGACGGTATAATTGTCAGAAATTTAGAGTACAGCAGTGATTACAACACTGACAAATACTGCAGTAGGTGGGACGACTCTCCTTAACTTCTTGTAAATTCTGACATATCCTATTTTGTTGCTTTATCGAATGAAATAGTAAATGTCCCTGTTCTAGCAGAGTACAAGTCTTTCATACAAAAGAAAACATTTTTTTTTTAAAAAGATGATACTGTAATAGCTATGAAAGAATAGGAAGTCTAATTGACGCTTTTATAGTTAAAAAACGAAAACCCGCTGCGCTAAATGGCACTGCCGCGCTAAATAGCACTTGCCGCGCTAAATAGCACTGCCGCGCTAAATAGCACTCCCGCGCTAAATAGCACTCCCGCGCTAAATAGCACTCCCGCGCTAAATAGCACTCCCGCGCTATGCCCACAATGACACGCAAACAAACACAACCCATATTAATTCAGCCACCACCTCCACCTGATAACAAAAGACATGCTTCACGTGCCCTTCCTATAAGTTAGCAGAAACAAAAACAAAACCACACATTCCTAAGAACAATTCACCTCACCTGTGGTCCAGCGGACGGGTTTCACCCAGTAGCTTTAGCCTCCAATTGACGTTGCGTTTG
This sequence comes from Girardinus metallicus, assembly GCA_903067095.1. Classification (NCBI taxonomy): domain Eukaryota; kingdom Metazoa; phylum Chordata; class Actinopteri; order Cyprinodontiformes; family Poeciliidae; genus Girardinus; species Girardinus metallicus. The sequence goes on from CAEGAE010027436.1 coordinate 40,301, forward strand.
TTTAACCCGCTGTAAATGTGTCCAGAATACAAGACTGCGTCAATTACTGGATTTAAAAAAAAAAAAAAAAAAGCTAAATGTGTTAGAGACGAGAGCCTCACCTTCAACTTTATTTACCTTGAGAGATGGATTTACACTCAAACATATACTAATGAAGCGCCAGGGACTGTACATTAAATAGTTTTTGCTAAAAGAATATTGCTACAATTCATATGTTGACGTATTGAGTGTTTTCCGTCTGACTCGCTCACCTTCACAGGTGTCGTCTAATTAACATGACGTCATTCCACTTCCGTTGCACTGCGCCGGGTCGGATAACCAGCAGATCTTTACTGGGAATTTGACCTCACGCGTCGGAATGGTACCCATTCGGGTCTAGACGTTGCTCAGATGAGACCTACGAGTTCTTCACCTCAAAGATAACTTAATTGTAAAGTGACACGAGAATAAGGTGGCTCTGTACCATCACTCTTCGTACAATTGTTCAAGGTTAGAATGGACAGAAATCACATATAACCCTCAGTTTTAATACTTATGACAAACGTTCTTGGTTGGATTTTTTTATTTTTAATGCATGCTTTGATCTATTGTATCTTTGGCTGCATGTTCTGGAAAGTTGTAGAGGTAAAACCTCGCCCCAGTCTCAAGCCTTTAGGACTCTTCAAGAGTTTATTATCTCTCCGTTATTGCCCTGTATTTGGCTCCATCCGCCTCCGTATCACCTCCAACCAGCTTCCTTTTACCTGCTGAAGAAAAGCTTCCCCACAGCCCGCTGCTGCCACAGCCACGTTTTAGAGGTGATGATGGCTCAAGGTTGGGGTGAAATGTTAATTCTCCTCCACAAAGTGTTTTGCGCGAGGGCCAAAAAGTTTCCTTGTGGTTTCGTATGACCAAAGCACCTTCATTTCCTCTTGCCGCTCCTCCATTCAAGTAGTTCTTCTGCTAATTTCACCACCTAGAAATACGAATCTCAGCAGCTCTGCCAGAGTTACAGTCTTTGCCCAGCCTGTCAGCTTGGGTTTTTGTCATTCTGTGATTAATTTTAGGTATATTCTTATGAGCAACCCGTAAGTTTCATACATTACTGTTTTAATACGTAAACTGTTGGGTTAAAAGTAGTGTTTTAATTAAGTTTGTTTGTGAATTTATGACTTATCTTTTAATTAAACTTGTCAAATCTCTTGATTTTCATCAGTTCTGAATCATGAGGCGTAAACAGAGTTCCCATAGTAATTTCTTTTTAGTCTAACATAGATAGCTCCCTGACAAGGAAAACAATTCACTCTTTTGACTGATTCGGAGAGTATTAATGATTTCTGAACATTTGCATAATCCAAAGTATCTTCATCCAAATGACACATTTAAGCATGTTTAACAACATTTAAAAAGGTTCGCTGTGGCCACCCTTTCCCACATGCTTTTCATGTTTTCGCTCACTGGGCTCAGGCTTTCCGCTCCGAAAAAGAAGCTCCATTCTTTGTCTGAACTAAATCAATATCCCATTACTGTGTTTCAGTGGGAAATGGCCGATAGGAACGAAAGACCAAAAACATAATATATTATAGCAACACCAATCCGTGGATGTGTCGTTTTGCTTCTCTCCTAAGCGGCCAAGTTGGGGTGGAGTCGTTTGAAATGAGAACTTTTGAATTTAGAGAACATGAAAGACTTTAAAAAAAACGAAAAGAAAGAAAATTAAGAGAAAAACTGATGATGACTGAACAAAGCACTCCCGGAGCAAACCGACAGTGCGCTGATAAACGACAACAAAAATCATCCCTGATTGATATGAGACACCGAGAGAGAAGTACGGCAGATCGGAAAAGGCGATGAAAGAAAAATCCATGCAACACAACTTGATGTTTTGGTTTTTTTCATGTGCGTTTCTTTTTTTTTTTAATTGAAACCAGCTTCACTGAAAACAAAACATGCAATATCACTGTACAAGCCAAAACCACAAATAAGTGTACACTCATTCAGATGTTGACCCAGTGTCAAGGATTAGCAGGGCGCACAACACGCAGGCAGACGCTTTCAGATGCTGTACAGAGACACGTTCGCTCCGACTCTTTTGCTCTCCGACAGACACAGACTCACGCTCATAGACATATGTACATATCACAGTGACTGATGGGTAAAGAGGATGTAGGGAGGAGGATTACACTGTTGCTCTGGTTCGACTGGAGATGAGAATGGCAGCACAGTTCCAGTGACGACAAGAGACGGAGGTGGGATGAGGATGCGAGTGGAAAATAAGACCTTTTTTTTTTTTTTTGTCAGCATCCTGATCTCTGTGTGCTGGGAAGCTAACTCGAAGTAGTTAAGGAAACCCATTAAGCTAATATGAAAGAAAAAAAAAAAAGGCAAGGAATATCCTATTTTTTCTTTTTTTTTTTTGTTGCCAAATCCACACAATCTGTGCTACATTGAAATGCACGGTGTTACAGTATCATAAAAGCTGGGCTTGATGGTTTTACAAACAGGTTTGGGGTATTGCTTGGATTACATAACAACTGATATCACCGTTTTGCTCGAGTGCATTAAGAATCGTGGAGAAAACATGAATTAAAAAAAAAACAAAAAAACAAAAAAAAAAAACAGAAAAAAGGCCACACTACAAATAAAAAATATCACCCCAAATCCAATAAATAAATAAATAAATACTTCAAAATGTCATAGAAAATTCTGACATTACCCTTTTTTTTTTTTCCAAACATTTAATGGAAGTTCTGTCTACAAATGTTGAGATCATAAATATATTAAGTACTTTTAGTAACAGTTAGGTTTAGCTGGATTTATTTGGAATATCTCTTATATCTTTAAGCAAAAACTGGATTATAAACAGTAGGAAAGATCTCTGCAGAAATTCTATTTAATACTGCTCATATCACAATAGTTACGACACGATAAAATACTGCAAATTATCAAAACTGTACAGAAAATGTTACAGGTTTCTCTAAAATACATTTTCGCGTTTTGACGTGTGTGTGTGTGTGTGTGTGTGTGTGTGTGAGAGAAGAGAGGGATGCGAGTGACCTTGTCGGCGCAAGCCTCGGCTGCTAGGACGCAGCCTGTCCCTCTCAAAATGATGGACCGATGGCGGTCAAAAGCCTCTCTCGTCACACTGATTGTTTGGCCCTCTGCTGCTCTGCTTTGGAGCAGCCGGGGTCACTTAGGTCCTTCTGCCTCGCCAGCAACTCGGCGCGCCCTTCAGAAGCTGTGGAAGGCTGATGGCTGCTATGAGTCTACGTGCAGCTGGAGACTCTTGAGTCTAGGAAGAAAGAAGAGTGCAGCATCGCGAACCGGCTCACACTTCAGCAGAACGTCCCAATAGCTCCTTCTTCTTCTTTTCTGTGTGCGTGTGTTTTTTAAACATACTTCTTAAATATTCCTCGAGCTAGTCTACGTTTACGGTTACAGGTGTCAGTGGCGGGCCATCACGCAGTAGGTTGTTTTGACTGGGTGAGGGCGGTGCCACCCTTAAGGGGGTGAGTAAGCATGTGTTTTGTTTTGTTTGTTTTTTTTTAGTGTGGAAGAGGACGAGATTAGGCCAGGAGATCAACGATGGCGGTAGTGTCTCATGAGGGGAACGATGCAGGACGGCGGTCCGGACAACTTGAGGAATGGGTGCTGGATGAGCTCCTGGGCAGTGGCTCTCTGCGACGGCTCCCTCACCAGCATCATGTCCAGGAAGGACCGCAGCACCGACGATACCTGCAGGATGCAACACGCTTGTGTTTACGCTTAGCTTTTTGATTTACTGTAAAGTAAGCTGCAGTACGCCGATTACGGTTTTCAAAGGTTAGAAACACTTATGAGAGAACGTTCAGTGACTAGAAAAGAGCTGCTTAGATTTGTTTTAGCGCAGAAATTTTGAGCTCAGCAAGTAGGGAGCCCACAGTAGAGCTAATGAAACCTTCATTCAATTTAGATGAAGTTCTAGTTTTGATCTTGCTTACCTAACAACTAGAGCTGCACGATTTAAGGTAAACTCTACATTGCAATTTGCGACGACGACATCCAATACGACCAAGTCACGTTTTCCACTGAACTCGCCTACTTCTACTTCATCTCAAGGCCTCCACCAGTTTACAAAAACTTTTAAATGTTCTTTCATAAGTATTCTATTTTCACAATTACACATTTTCAAAGCCTTATTGCACAAAGCACTGCTAAATGTGGCCAAAAGTCATTCTACACTAATTAGCAGGTTGTCTTTTTATCTCGTCACGGCTTGCATTAAACTCTTTAGTGTGAGCTATTGCTACATTACTTTGGTTGATATGTTAAGCACATTTAAAGTCTGTTAGACTGCTGGAAAGGTTTATGAATGTGGCTAAATAATTCCATTGTGCACTGATTAGCATATTTTTGTGTCACTTTCCATTTTCTCCTAATGCCTTTCATATTGATCACCGTTACCAGACTTCAGTTACTGTTATTCCCGCTTTTGTTGAGTCTGAGTCAAATTCTGCTAACCCAATTGCTAAATGTTGCAGAATAAAACCGTAAACAAAACAACCAGGTGAACTTATAACTACGCATGTCCATCTCTTCTTCAATAGTCCTGCTCTGTTTCTTTCCGTACCTTGTGGGATTCCTTTAGCCGTGGGGGAAGGTTGTCTCGTATCCTCCTCATGGCCTGCAGAGGGGGCTCATTAAAGTAAGGGGGTTCTCCGTCCACCATCTCGATCACCATGATACCCAAAGACCAGATGTCCACCTTGGCACCCAGAGAAACCGATGTGTTACTACTCATGAAACCCTCTCACAGCCAACCACCTCAGTGAGGATACGGTAACACGGGGGCACATGTTCTGACCTCGGTCCCGTAAGGTATTCTTGAGATGACCTCCGGTGCCATCCAGTAGGGAGTGCCCACAAGAGATTTCCTCTTCGGCACCTCTTTGGAAACTTGGGCACAAAAGCCAAAGTCTGACAGCTTGATCTGCAAAACACACACACACACACCCACACATGCAGATATGTCACCAGGACATGTAGTGGGAAATATATTAGATCAGAATTATCCTGACCCCGTGTGACGAAGAGCTTCGAGAGAAGACACTAATCTCTCCTATTAGCAGTTAATTATGCCTCAGTTAATCATGTCTTATCAAGTAGTTAGGAGGCATTATGTAGGATTTAATTACTCGGGCACAAGTTGTAATTGATGAATGAGTGAGTTTCTCACACTGCCTGTACTGCACCCACGAAGAAGGTCAGAGAGCATTAATGTCACTAAGTGGCCAAAACCTAGAGTATCGTTAGGGACAAACTGAAAAAAAAAACAGATTGTGTGAACTGCACTTACCCTGCCGTCGCTGGTCAGTAGGATGGAGTCGCTCTTTATGTCTCGGTGAATGACGCCCTGTGTGTGCAGGTAGGACAGAGCTCTCAGCACCGACAGACACACCGTCGCAATCTGCTCCTCATTCATCCTGCAGGAAGCAAACGCAAGCTGTAGGCGCGGGTCGGTAACCAGACCGCAAAGGTAAAAGAAAAAAGCTACGCATTCAATACTGTAACGGTTTTACGTCACACTTCTGCAGATTTCAGCACTTTGAATCAGATACCAAGTGATTCAGTTGACAAAGCTGCCATCTACGTTTCTGTTACGCAGGTGTATGAAGGCTGGTGACGTGAGCTAATACTTCAGCTAACACCTGCTAATGTCATTTTCTTATACTTTTGGCAGAACAAGTAATTTTTTTGTTGTGTTGTGTCGGACAGCTATGATTGGTCAGACATTTGAAGTGGGCATACTGCATGCACAGAAGCTGAAAAATTGTCATGTTTTGCGTTTGAATGAACTTGGTTTTGCCATCTTGAGTAATAAATAATTTCCACACCTCTAGAGGCACTAACTTTATTGATCAATACAGCTAATCTGAAATCTGCCAAGGAAATCGTTACTTTTTTTTTTAAACTCTAAGTAATATTAATGTTTTTTTTGATTGTTTTGAGAAATCAATCTAATGCTATAAAATCAACAAATATTTTTATATTGGTTACTCAGAAGGGTATCGATCATTTTTGAGATGCCATGTGACATAACATGAATATCATAACTATTTTTTTTTTTTTTTTTTTTTTTTTGAGAAACGCCTGATTTTCCAAAAGAACCGTCTTTGTTGAATAAAAATAATCTGCCATGGGTTGAATGTATACATTTTCTCTTGAGATCAAAATTTTGGGCATAACTGTGTGAAATATCATGCTGCGGATAATGTTGCCTGGTAGGAAAAAGTTCCTAAATTTGAATCCAGGCTTCGTTTTGTTCTGCATAGAGTTTGCAAAACGGCAACTTTGCAACAATTTTGCTGTATTTTACTCAAGCCATACCCTACCCATAGAATCTCACATTGCCCAATCCGTCAGAAAAATTACTCTTTCTATAACAAAGCAAACATTTTATCCATTCTTTTAATTAGTGACTAATAGAACACATTTTCAGGCTTGAAAGTCTTAATTTTAAAGTCCTATAAAAACCTAAGGTTAGCCGAACAAAGAGAAGCGGTTCGGGGACGCAGTTTGTTAAACATCCCCCTGTAGCCTAGAGCGGCTGCAGCCATGATGTTCAAGCAGGCAGGAGGGTCCCATATGGAGAGACAGGGCGATGCAGTTCATCTGACTGAGCCCACACAGCTTCACTGAACATTAACATCCAGACCCAGCTGGCCTGGCCATCCTGTGCATTTTCTGAGAGACTGTGTGCTAATCTCTCCTCGTTTATATTTGTGGAAAACTCCACGCAGGGACACGCAGATGTGTTGCGCCTGTACGTTTGTGCGTGCAAATGCAGCGAACCATTCAGCGCGCACTCTTCTCCTCCAACTGTAAAAGGATTTACTCAAAAAAAACAAAAAAAAGTTTCGTTGTGACAAACAACATGCACACGCACACACACACACACACAAATGTTTTAACCAGGCACACACATATCATCGTCTAGCTTGGCGCAGATTTCTTTCCTCCTTCTTAATTTTTTTTGTTGTTGTTATTTCATTTCAGTCACACATGTATGCTTTTCCAATCACAGGAGTTTTAATGAGCTCTCAGCAAATAGAGGGGGGGGAAAAAACACCATCTGGTTAACTTAAAATGAACAGGATTGAGAGGAGTACGCAAAAACAAATCACCTCTGCAATCTCCTCCCCAGCCTCCACTCATACTCTCCCTCTTTAGCACACACGCATGCATGCACACACACACACCCGCACGCATGCACGCACACACACACACACCCGCACGCATGCACGCACACACACAGGTGAACAGTGGAAAAACATGTTCACTGAAAAAGGAAATTGTTTGACAATGTGGAAAACAACTTTAATGAGCCTGGAGATCTTGTCAAGGAGAAAGAGAATAACACATGGACGAAGAAATGCAGCTTGTTATATAGATTTAAAAATAAAAAAAACCTCATTAAATGAGTTAAATTCTAATTGAAATCTACACTACGATATTTAATTGTGCCACTGGTAACATGACTGAAAGAACGCGTGTGTGTGCATGTGTTACACTTGAGTGTGTAAGCTGGCTGCCAAGAGCAGAAGAAGCTGATGAGGGCACAATGTGCAACCTGCAGCTATTATTAAAGCAACAAAGAGCTTCACAGAAACACTGGGAAGATTTCAGCTGGACTCAAAATACATATATTCTTTAATTCACTCTGATAGTTTTCATCAAAACTCCATTAGGTAAAATCATTCAGTATTTCAGAGAGTGCAGTAAATCTAAGAATGATAAATAATTCCTCAGATTTATGAGCTTTGTTGAGATTTTTGTTTTGAAACAACCTCCAAAGAAAGATAAAGTTCAAAAAGAGTGAGGTAATGTTTTTTTTTTTTTTTTTACCAATCTCTCCATCAGTATTTCCAGAAACACTCATGTGCGCCTAAACTTTCTCCCTTACACACACACACTCGACACACAAACAGGCAAACATCTGCGTGGGAGAGCGTTCAAAGTCCTTCACGGCAGCGGTGGCGCTCGGCCCCAACAAAGCGTGTTATTAGCAGCCGACACCATGCAAAGTTACTGCTGACACTCAACGCAAATGACTGTAATTACACACCGAGTACAAAGTAAGCTTAAAACAATGAGGAAGGCCACTTAGAAACACAACTCAGCTCCGCTATCGCTATTTTTCCCCACTCACTCACTCCAGTTGGTGAGTGGGAAAAAACCCCCCATCTTAAACTGGTTTTGGATTGAACGTATCCACCTTTGTTATGTTTCCTCCTGTCCTCCAAATACACTGGATGGACATTTCCAGGTTTCTATGGTTTGAACCAGTCATTTGTTTTACAGTTTCTTTTAGAGTTCAGATATATTCTTTTTTTAAGTTGTTGTTTTCTTCTTGTGAAAAAGGACTATAGATTTTACCAATTCGATTGAAAACCATAATCAAATTTCCAGTGGTGATTATTGCCAAATTAAAGAAAATTATAATGGAAATGAAATGAAATATGTAACATAATCGGCTTTTCAGCTACTCTAATAACTCCTGCAGTCAGTTAACCTTTAGCCAGATGTTTATGGACTATCTGCTTATAGTAGGAAGGCAAAAATATTGAATAATATGTTTAATCATATATACAGAAACATTTATACACTTAAGTTCAAAATTACTTCCAGGTAAAACAAACATGTTAGTGAAATAAAAAGATTACTTTAAACCTAAAAATGCCGCTGTTGGTTCGAAAGTCAAGATGCAACTTCTACGACTATTCTATTGCAACTTTTACTACAAATAACACTTATGGTGCAGGTAACCCAATTATGCTGCTGGCTTTACTCGAAATATTTCACTTTTCTGGCTCCGGAAAAAAACAAAAATAAAGAAACAAATAAAACGATTGTGGAGTACATTTAAAACCCATGAGTATTTGCTGATATTAAGCCTCAAAGCGGAGCTTTTCACACGTCAGCAGTGATTTTTAAGCCGTGTTTATGAAGCGTGTTCGGCTACCTGGTGTGAGTCACGATGTCGGTGAGCGCCCCGCCCTCCAGGAACTCCATGACCACCCACAGCTCGTCTCCCACCAGGTAACTGTTGTACATGTCCACAACGTTTTCATGATGATAGTCCCTCATGATCACCACCTTCAACAGAGAAGGATGGAAAAAGCTGCATGTAAATTACCGTTTCAGAAATTGTTTGTTTGTACGAAGGTTTGTAGAAGTAAAGAGAAATCCAATTTGCAACGCTAAAGAAGTCACCTGTTCAACAAACAACGTCAAATCCATTGCATTAAACTAAAATCTATTCGAATGTTCATGAGTGGAAATAAAATATGTTCGCCACTTAATAGCTACAACTTGTAATTTATTCGATAAAATGTAACGTTTCCCTTCTGATGCAGGTTTAACCTCAATGGGATTACATTCAGAAATAATAGGATTACATGGGAAGCGAAGCGGTGCTCATCCATCCATGTCTCACCAAAGCACAGAAACCAGAACCGGCCTGTGGGTCCACTTCAGGCTCCATGTAACATTAGAACCACTGAGCAGTTTGTGACGATTTGTTTGAATATAAGCAAAAAAAAAACAAAGACAAAAACAAACTAAAATTTCCAGTTAAGTCTACTGTGTGCACACACATTTCTGAATAAATTACTCGCTTAAGGCTTTCGGAGTAAACACTTGCTAAATTTGCAAATAAATGCAATTACAGATGCAGAAATGTCTTAGTAATTGAATTGCCTTCGCTATATTTAAAAAAAAAAAAAAAAAAAACAATGGCGAGATTAACTATTTTTTTATTACCTGACAAAAGAGATTTATTTTGTTGTTTAATGTTTAATGATGCTACATAGACCAGCTCCAGTCCTGCTGCTGCTTATTTCAACAATCTGTGACAAATAACAGCCGTGCAGAAATCCAAAATGAAACCATTAAATTCCTCACGGAAACAAATCTGTTTTTAATGTTCATCCCTCATGAACATTAAAAAGTTAGCCGTAAGGTTGAGCCGTATCAGTATTTGTTTTTTTATTTCCCCTCTCACCTCGTTAAAGAGCAGCTCTCGCCTCTGCTGTTTTCTGAGGTCCATCTTTTTGACCGCCACCTGCTTGCCGCTGTGCTTCTCGCTGGCGATGCACACGATCCCCGTGGAGCCCTCGCCAATCTTGATGAAGTTGTCCAGGTATTCCCGAGGGTCGCCTGTTGGCGAGCAAAGCCTTTTCTTTAAAAAAAAAAAAAAAAAAAAAAGAAAAAAAAAGAAAAAATCCCACTCCGAGGAAGGCACAGTATCCCTCTGTGCTTCCGTGCTTCTTTTCTGCCGTTCTCACCTGGGTTGACCACCAGCTGGAGTGCAGCTCTGAACTGCTCATGGGAGACTCTGGAAGGCTGCGTGTCTGAGCTTGACCCCCACGAAGGGGGAGGATAAGCCCCTGGGGGTATGTAAGGGGATGAAGGCTGCGAGTAGGCCCCCTGGATGAACGCAGACACGTTCACATGCAAATCAAGACAAAGCAAAGAGAATAAAGACATTTCGCTTTTGTAATGTTGGTGGGATTCTCTTTTTAAAGAAAGTTCTGAGCACAGACAAAAAAAAAAAAGAAAAAAAAAAAAGCCAAAATTAGACATGTGAGTTGATACCATAAATAGGGTTTCGGTAAGTTTCGTCAACTCGCTTTTAAGTGTCTTCAAAGGCATTTTTTACATCATTATGAATTAAATTTAAAACATATGTCTTCACAGAAATGTACAAACTTTGCCCAGGCAACTTGTGGCAAATTTACACTTAGCCATGCTAGCTAGTGTTTTTGCATCTGCCGTCTCGGGTCAGAAGAATGCAATGAAGACGTCTGACTGCGACTCAAACTTTTTCCAGACAGAAAAAACAAACAAACATACAGATCAAATACCTCTGTCGAGACAAAACTTAGTGCCTTATAATTGACACATTAAAGGCTAAGTTGCTTTTCTTTATGAATTTAAGAAATTTAAATGTGAAACCTCTGGAGATGATTTTACATAGATTAAAATCAAGAAGATTATGAGCAAACCTGAACCTTTTCATGGGATTATCTGAGAAAACCAGAGCGTCTTTAATCAGAGGCTTCTTCAAAGCCGCTGTAGTACAGACCTCTACAGGAGATCTTTCGCGCAAACAACCATCACCCTCTACAATAACTCTTTGAAGAATTCACATGAGTTAAGACAAGATTTAATTTCCCTTTGGGGTCAATAAAGCATGTGTGAATTTGAACTGAATTTGAATCTTAAGGTTTTCATTTTAGATACATGAGTGTGAGACTTTTAAAAACTCTATAAGGATGTCTGGACACCCTAATAAAAATTCCTTTTCTGTCCTAATTTGGCAGAAAACGATCACCAAATAAAAAAAAAGGAAAAAATTATTTCAGTTTACGCTGTTGTTGTTGTTATTATTATACAGTCAGTAAATGTTGTTTATATCTGTTTCTGTCAGAAGACCGGACCGTACTGTACCTGCGGGGTGTACGGCGGGCTGGGCTGGGAGGGGGGGTGATGGTACGGAGAGGGCTTGTAGTGGTGAAACATGGGGGGGTAGGGAAGGTGTGCTGGTGGGTAGCCGGGCGGTTTGGTGTGGCTCTGAGGTAGCTTGAGAGGCCCTCGAAGGTAGGTGTCACCACCTGCGACTTGGGGACTTTCGTCACGCGATGAACGCTCGTAATCGCCCTGAAAGAAACGGGCCAGTGTTGGTGATTTAAACCTAACATACAGATGAAAAGACCATTCATAACAGGGATCTTCATGTTGTTTGACTGACTCCATCAAACATGTTTAAATATTAAATAAAAAAAAAAAAATGTGGAAAGGAGTATTGGAATAGAAGTATCATACAGGGTTACAAATTGATGCAGAATAGGTGACTTACAAACAAACAAACAAACCGTACAGCATTTCATTGGAGCCTGGGATAGAGTGAAATGTTTATTTTTACTGTAACTTACCTAATAAATGTCTGGATATAGATAGATGAAGAAAGTGTAAAGCATATATAAAAGTGTGATGTGTTTTAAACATTCGTGTACGTAATGCGAGTTTAAAGAAAAAATATAGGAATTCATATGACAAGTATTAGCCGTAAAGACCGCACTGTGAAAAAAATGAAGGCGCTATGAGTCTCAGACTAAATTAAATTACTTACGCCACACCTTCCAGGAATGATGCTCGACCAGCATTTTTCTTTTCTTTTTTTATTCTTCACAAGTATACCGAGAGTAAATTGAAAACCCCTTTATCCTCCCCTTTATTGGGTTCCTTCTGTGCCATTTGTCTTTACCCTGACACATGTACACTCCCAGATGTGTACAGACAGGGCAGGAGGAGGAGTCCTGTTGTGTCGGGATGATGTATAATTACATGGTTTGGACTCTTTCAATCAATCAGCGCGAGGCAGGTGTTGGAGGGGGAGCCAGGAGCCCCCGTTACTTATTTTGCCCCCCCCCTCAGTCTCCTCCCCAGCCTCACCCGTAGTCGGCCGACACTGTAAGCTGGCTGTCAGCCAAGGGTCTCCTGATCCATGTTGGTTAAACGCACATTAATCTGAGTTTGGCAGGGTAATCAACAACCCAACTCAACTGTGAAATTGAATTCCGCGGTGGAACATCGTTCGGCCAGTTTTATGCTAAGGCTGCAGAAAGGGAAAGTGCCGCAACATCAATTTGTCACCGAGAGCTGCCGCACCGAGCTCTCGCACTCCGGCACGAAACACGGAGGCAGAGAGAGGGGAGAGGAGACTCCATGCTGTCTACGATTACATCCCAAACAGCTCCCAACAATAGCGGGGAAAGAGAAGGATTTACTCTAAGGGTGTAGGGGTGTGAGTGGGCTGACACAGAGAAAAAGAAGAAATGGTTACAAAGGGAAGAGAAGGGTGGGCTGTGCTACTCTTTTTTTTTTTTACCTCTTTATTCCTTTTCGAGCACAATCTCAAACAATCGAAGAAAACATTAAGCGCATTAACTCTCACGTTGTCATCATTTGGAGAGCAACTCCAAAAGCTGCTGCTGCTCGAAATAGGAAAATGCCATGTCAGCAGTTTTATAATAAGCCCTTATATCTATGGAAACGTTATAAGTTTTGGATTTAAACAATATTTTGTGCTTTCAAATGAAATTAGAAACATTATACCCTTGCTGCACATTTTGTGAGTGAGTCTGTGCAAAAGTAAATAGATAAATACAAATGCCCAAACTTGCGCTGCGTCGATAAGCAAAAAAAAAAAAAGAACACTGAAAAATGACCTTCTCCCGAATCACTTTTCTGCTACTCCTGCATTTTCTCTGGCTTTTTTTCCTCAGAGCGGCTATTTACTGAGGCGCACAGGTTAAATGGGTTTTCACTGCAGCACCCTGGGATCTACATCAGCAAACCCAGTTTTCCCTCTCCGCTGCCCGACTTACTGTGAGGAAGGAAGCGAAGTGGTGAGCTGTGATAACGATAGTAATGAGCTTAATGAGGCTTCGATAGCTCGGAAGAGTGATGCGGAGACTTCACACACCTTACGAAATGACCACTTCTCTCTCGCTCATAATCATATTTTACCCCCTGATGTTACAGCTATTTGACTGTTTTCTACTAAAGGAAAACATAACTCCTCATGATACTGACTTAGAACAGTTCATTCAAAGAAAAGACGCTTATTTTAGGGCCCAATATTGAGATACTTTTTTATTTGTGGAAGGCGATTTCTGGATTTGCTGCTGCAGTTTACAACCATTGTGTTTAGAAGTATAAAAAATATAAAGTATTTTGACTAGAAGTATTCTTCTAGTCAAAGTATTCTTCTATTCTTGACTAGGAGAATACTATTTTGACTAGTATTCTTCTAGTCAAAATAGTTTGACTAGAAGAATACTTCTAGTGACTAGAAGAATACTTCTAGTGACTAGAAGAATACTTCTAGTCAAAGTGACGTGTGTGTAGCAAAGCGCTTTCCTGTTGCTCTCAGCAGGTGACCTTGTATTGTAAATTCAAGCTTTCATTATGGATGTGACGTCTAAAAATGGTCATTTTGATTCGTCACAATTACGTTAAGGAGAATTTGAATATTAATAATGGATGCGTTACCTTTCAAATGAAGAATCCGACTTTGACTCGCCAAAATATAACTGATATCTTGAATTATTATTCCTACTAGTCAGGCTGTGATTGCAGATACCTTAAGTTACCATTCGACAGTCAAAGTGTGGCTTCAAAATGCATTTCCAGATATCTGGAATGTGCAGTGAGATGAAGCAGATTTTATGTTAAAACTGCCTGCCATAAGCTCGGTGTAGGAAGCAGAAGGGGCGACGCTGTCCAAGCGGTCTGAGCTTGGTTTTGCAAAGCACAGCCACGCCATTAGTGGACAGAGTTTTCCGTTTTAGTCCCTTCTCTTCAGTGTCCTTTTAATTGATTCAGCTTTATGAGAAACATTTGAACACATATATTTTCAAGTTCTGGTAAGATAAATGCTTTTACATATCTAGACATGTTCTTTTCATTTTAATCAGTCCAATAGTTACTCTCAACATGACATTGGTGTAACTACATCGCTATTGTGGCACTTCTTTGCAGATGACATGCTTGTGTGAATGGACCAAAAAACAATCAACCTAATCTAAAGTTTTTCTGAAAGTTGTCTTTCTACTCGGTGATAAGAGAAATTATTTTTCCTTTAGGCCTATCATGCAGTATTATTGAACTTATTATGGTCTTCCGAATGTAACTGGACAAGAATAGAAAGATCAGTCTAACTCTTTGTATTGAGATTTCTCCCTTTGTACGTTCATGACTGTCTCCTCCATTCCTTTTGTTCTACGTTCCTGTCCAATCAGTCGAAATCACCATTAATTGATCTGTTTGCAGCGACAGCAGCCACTGCAGAGCAGTAATTCTTTATGTGGCAGTTCCGGCCTCCTTCAGGGAAGAGTAAATTAAAGCTGACATCATCTATCAGGCCTAGGGACTACAGTTAAGGATCACAATGAGGAAAGTGAGAAGGAGTGGATTTTCAAAAAGAACTGGAGGTGGGTGAGAGATGGAACCAACTGTGGGGACACTTCTATGTAATTTTCTCTGAAATGTTGCGACAGGCTCGTCAGGGGGCGTGATGAAACGCGTTTCCTATAATTTGATCGCTGGACAGTTTAAAGCAAACACCATTAAAAACAATCCCTGCCGATGTTAAAGATTTTCACTAGGAGAATCTTCAGCTATTGTGTTTTTAAACGCTCACCTTGCCTATCGTTTGCGAGTTGGCGAGACTCTCGGAGAGGCGAGGGTAGGTGTAGGAGCTGTAAGGGTGGGCCTGAGGAGGGTTCCTCAAAGCCCCGCTGGCAGCATAGGGAACATTTTGCTCCTGCAACCCGGATCCTGACCGAGATCGCTGCCTGATAGCTGGTGTCGGGCTCGTCTGGGTCACGTAGGAGCTCTTGGGTCTCTTGTCATATTCATCCCGCAAGCCGCCGTAGCTCCACTCGCTGTCCGGGTAGTTGATCTGCTCACTGTGAAGAGAGGCCCGGGAAGGCGTGCCGACTGAAGTGTCCCGGTAGTCCTGACTGGACGAGCCCCCAACTGACGCTCGGTAGTAGCCGCTGGAACCCACTCCGCTACCGACTGTGGAGGCCACCTCATCGGCCGAGCGCCCTTTGCTCTCCAAGTAGGTGTGGTAGTCTGGCGGGAGCTTCCCATAGTCTGATTTTTGAGGCATGGCATCGGGATAGAAGGGGCTGCGAATAGCGTGGGAATGGCCATTCTGCTTGGTGAACCGGTAATGCCTCCCAACAGCCCAGTCTCCATCTATGGAGAAGCTTGGCTTGCCGGCTTCCAGGGAAAAGTCCCTGCTGGAGGTATCCAGATCGCACGAGTAGCGGGAGTAGTAGTGGTTGAATCCATTCTCCTCTAGAGCGGCGAGATGACCACTACCTAACGGCTTGGAGCTGATTCCAGCCTGCTGGACGCCTGGTGGGCTCTCTTTGCGCAGGGAGTTGGAGCGTGTCACTGAAATGTTGTCAAACTCCTCTAGCAGGCCGTTAATAGATGCATCTTTGGGTGGCCGGTTCCCTCGAACAATGGTCTAAACGAAGAACAAAGACATTTACATTTAACACACAAGAGAGCCTGAAACATAAAAGCACAGAGGGAGACAGCCTTTGGGTTGGTAGATAAACTTATAATTAATTCATTCCAAGCTGAAAAGTGAATACAATGAATTGAAATTCTTGTTCAATCAACCTTCGTTACAGCAAACATTTTTCAGGACGGAATTTCAATTCATCTGTATCGGGGTCTTGTAACAAGTATGAAATTAATCATCACTTGCAGTACATGTCATCTCAAAGAACGGCAGGCATCAGTTTATGGAACCACTAATTTTAAGAAAAAAAAATTAAAACTATATTTAAAAAAAATAACATGCTAAGAAGTGCATTAAGATAAATGGCGAAATACCTCATGAGCTAAAATTAAAAAAAAAAAGGCTTTGTGGATTAAAGGAGCTAATTCCTGCTCCATTTCCCTCGCAACAGATTAGCTTCATTTCCAGTGGGCTGATCAGGTTACATTAATAGTCGTGAAGTGGGGTTTCATGCTTACGAGTCAAATGAGCACACCAACATGCACCCACAAAGAAATGAGTAAGTCAGCGAGAGAGAGCGGAGAAAGGGCCGACATGCTTGCATCTGCTTCAAAGCGCAGGAAGAGTGCTGCTTATCCCCTCCTACCTTGCTAAGCCTTTTTTACAAGGCTGTGCCGTGAGTCATGTGGGGACCGAAGCTGCAGCCTTGCACCTACGAATGTAATCTGCGTGCATGCATGGTGTGTGTGTGTGTGTGCCTGTACACAGTTTATACAGTGAGGATGCTGAGTCTCAGTACTTTCACTTCATGAAAGCAACCTGTTCACATACTTCTCTCAATTGGTCTCAATATTTCATGAAACAGTATGTTTGAACAACAAATGACGAGGGAATCATTGAGCCGTGGGGATTTTTTTTTTTTTATTTAAACCCATCATCTATCGAGAGGTTTTTGGGCTGCGGTGACTCGCAAATGTATTCATACCACTTTAACTTTTTCACATTTTGTTAACTAACTAAAATAAAAGGGGAAAGCATATATGAACTGTAAAAAAAAAATAAATAAAAAAGTCTCTAATATATGGTAAAATACCAGCAGCTGTGGTTGCCAGAATTTTACCGTATTTATATTAGCAATAGAAATGTTTTTCTTTTAAAAGTGTGGTTTTCAAAAGTTGTTACAAATGAAAATCTAATGGATTTCTGGATCTCTCTTAAACCCATTTTATTCCAATTCCCTTAAATGAAATCCAGTGCCTTGAGGGCACATAGTCACAAAATAAGTAAAGATGTTAATGTTCTTTGAAGATCCCAGAGATTTATTGGAGAACTTCAGTAAACAAACAGAATGATGAGGACGAAGAGACACACCACACTGGGTGAAGACACAGATAAGGACGAGCTTAAAGTAGGGGTAAGATTATAAAATAGCATCTCAAAAATTAAACATTTCAAAGAGAACTGTTCAAACTGCCACTCAGAAATGCAAAAACTGGAAACTTACCATGACACTGACCATGTAGGTTTGGATTTTTTTTCTACCTTAATAATAAACACATTCATTTAAACACTGCCTTTATGTTTTTTTGTGTTGTCTTTGGTTAATATTTAAATAAATCTGATGTTCTGAAAAAAATGAGTGTGGAAAACAGGAATAGGACAGAAATGTCCTCACAATATTCACATTAGTTTGCAGCACTGACTTTCAGTTGTGTTTTATCAAAATATTTATTTAGCTGTGACTTAAAAATTCTATACCTGTCACAAGTTTTCCAATTTTTCTTTTTTTGAGTATCTACAACCACACGAAACTTTAAATCTCCCCATTAATCACCAGAATCCCCCAAATCATTTCTCCTTGATGTGATTGCAGTGCAGATTTCAAAGTTCAGCTAACTAACTTTGAAATCTTTAGTTAGCTGAGGTTTAATCATCAGGGCTGTCAAAATAATTAGCGTCCTGATTTATATTCGCCGTTTCATAACCTTTGAAATCCCGAATACAAATCCATCTTTGAAAAGAAAACTTCAACACAGACTTTGAATTTTAAGGAAAGCTGTTTAAGTTTAGCAACCCTAAACTTAAACCAAGTTATTTTTCCTTGGACAGCAACCGTAATCCTGCTTACGGCGACAAACCAACCTAAACTGTTTGCATGGATGTTTGTCAGTCACTTCCTCTAATGCAGGAGTTTGTTAAACCCAACTCAGTGCAGGAGCGTCGCATCAGCAAGTTTTTTTTACTCTTTGACAGTCACGCAGCTGTCACTCTGTGGCGTCTCGTGCCACATGTGCTGAGGCAGAGTGTCAGAAAACCCCAGACGACGATTCCTCAACAGTATTCTGCTGGCACAGACACTGTAAGTGGCCATGGCAAACGCACACCGCTCTCCTCGTCTCAATCGTCCGTGACAGGGTGGTTTCGACAAGAGTTTTGCAGTTAATGAAAGCAGAAATCTTACTCTGAGCTCACAGACTCATGTCTGTCATACTAATTGAGATGACAAAAATAAAAATGGAAAAACAACAGAAAACACTGAGGTTGCAGTAAGAGTAACTAAGAAATAAATCATAAAGGCATTAAATTACAGAACAATTATCAAATTTAAAAAAAATCCCTTTTTGAAAATGGAAAATAATTTTAGACAACGCAACATTTTGAATGATCCGTAAACAACCCGTTATCTTGTGATATTAAATCGGGAAAATGTCCATATAGATGTCAGATAATATCTCAGTAACAGTTAGATCTCAGGTAACTCCTGAAGTGGCATTTTTGTCTCATTCCACTTCCTTCATGATGAGCCTCTTTGTCATCATGAACACAACTCTGGAATTACTTGGAAGGCCTCAAATCTGATCTTTTTCCCACCAGTTCACACACCCTGCCTGTACCACAACACGTTGCACGAATGCTACGCCTGATTTCACTCACAAAAATGTTGTTCAGACCTGGGAATAATTCTACTTTTATGTCAGAAATCCGAGAAATCGGTAGTAATGAATTGTGTGTAGCTGGCTAGCAAGGTGTGTTAGCAGTGAGTTATCGCAGTGTGGATGTCTGAGTTTGACTCAAGCTTTTGCCTGACAGAAAAGTCCGGCAAAAAAACAAAACAAACAAACAAACAAAAAAAAAAACATAGAATATACGATTAAATAATCTTGTCAAGACCTGTTAAGATCTGTGATTAACATATTTAAGGCCAACTTACTTTTTATAAATGGATTTAAGACATTTTAAGGCCTTAATTTCAGATACATAAATTTAAAGCTTTTTAAGACAACAATAAGGCTGGCGGTATTTTGTACTTTCTCTGGGGTAATATCCACACATAAACTGATGTTTACATTTAGTAATGCTTACCATGCTCAAATATAAAGGGCTACAGAAAACTAGCAAAGAAGCACATAAAGGTTTCTTAGATCATCCAGATAAGCAAAGAGCAGTGAAGCATTAATGAAACAAGAAGCTCATCAGATTTCAGTATCTGACTTGAAATAAGACAACAAATTCTAGAAAACTGTATTGCTTTATATACAAATAACATGAAATTGTGGTTAAAAGTAAACGGTATAAACACTTAGACGTCTATTCATGTCTAAAAGTGGTTTAAAGGGGGTTGGAGTTCATCAAGCGTTCTTGTTTAGTCAATTTGGACGAGGCCTCTGGGTAGGAAATATCAAATTTTCAGCATATTTTTCTGAGCTCAAGGACACTTAACTTCAAAAATGTCCATGGAAGTTTTTAGACAACAGGGAGAATTCCTGTGCTTTATTCTTCTAGGTAAGAGCCAAACAGGGGATTCGATATTGAAAAGTCATTATTTATTCCAACAGAAATTGTGCTTCCACACACCAGACCGCCCCTCGCTCCCCCACTTTGTTCTCTTCTGCCTGACAGCTGTAGGCTGCCTGATGCCGTAAACTGCAACCCAAGGTGAAAAGGGCCATAAAAGCAGAGAGTAAAACCTAGCTGCAGGGCGGACGGTCTTTAAAACAGGTCACCGAATGGAAATCTATCATGCTGGGTACACAGCACACAAGGTAAACACGGGTCTGTAGCGCCACGTTATGTAATAACACCATAATATGTAATAACGTAGTTAAAATAAAACATAAAATCATTAAAATCCTTCAGCGCATTGCGCGATACTTTCTGCAACAAATCCAATAACATCACCACATTTTGCGTTGACTATTACAAAATTCAGAGGCAACTCTCGTTTTTATTTTAGAAATGACAATGTAATAACGCAGCACATTATGTAATAAACAATCACAAACGCTTTGTGTTCATCTCAGCCATTATGCTGCGATCATAACAATCATGATGTAGCTTCTATACACATTAAATTCTAAAACTTTGGTCGATGAATGTTGAACTTTTGGTCATTCAGTTGCCTCGTCACGCTCATAGCCAGAACCCGCGGTGTTAACATACATGTCATTCAAGGCAAAAAGATTCAAAGGATTTCAGTGCATTTTACATCAGATATTACGAAATAATGTTTTATTGCTTTTTAAAACCAAATTTTATTACGTTATTACATAATGTGGTATTACTATATGTGCTACAAGGACTGAAGTCACAAAGGTCAGAGATCAAAAAGTGCTTCTTAACATTTTGTCACACTAAGAGTCTTGCCTCAACTCTACTTAGGTGAAAATCTCCAAAATGAGGCTCCCGCATCAAGTCACGCTACTTGAGGATGTTGGCGATTCAGAACTAATTCAATTGGCAAACAAGATCAGGGAGTGCCGGTTATCTCATAAGACATAATCATCCCCATTTGGTTCATAATCAAAAAGGCCGCGTCAAACGAGCATGACAAGTACAGGGTGGCTAACGGGGGGAGGAAAGAGTCGAGATGAACAAGGCAGGCGACTAAAACCGAGAGGAGGACAAAGGTGCAAAGGCGAGAGGGAGACAAGGTTAATTGTGTGCCGAATCACTGTCAAATGGCCGGCATCAAGCTTGGAAATCTTCCCATTAATTTGAATTAAGGGTCTGATATTGGCTCCTGTGCTCGGCTCGCCCTCCCTCCTCCTCCTCCTCCGATGCCGTCTTCTGTCGTCCTTACAGCTTGGTGAGCCTTGCGCACGGGTCGCCTTCAGCGGCGGCGGTGACAGCGGCTATATTTCACCAGCATGCGCCGTTGGCCTGTCCTTTAGTGATAAGCTGTAATAGATCTACTCTCTCAACTCAGCACGGCCTTTTCACGGGAACGGAAAGAAAAGGCGGAAAGGAAAAAGAAGGAAAAAATACCGACTTTCTTTAGGAAGGTAATCATACAAAGGGAGGAGATGTTGGAAGAAACTGAGTCAGCTTAAATAATAATAAAAAAAAGAAAGAAAGATAGGAAAGGATGGAGGTGAGGGGAGGGAGTGGCGTAGAAAGAGAGCATGAAAAATGAGGCTCGTTGAGAGATAAGAGGGGGATTAACCTTGCTGGTAATGAAGGGAGGGTGTGACGAGAAGATGGAGGGAGGCAGAGAGGGGGAGATAATTAATGAGCTTGCCCTTCCCGTGACTCCTTCCCAGAACCCGGGTTGGGAGGACGCGCCTGGCTGGCCAGCAGGGTCCCGGGACAGCAGAGGATCCGATCAGCAGAGCTGCTGCTGCTCGGCTCCTCCGCACTGCAGCTTTTGTTTGAGCGTCTAAAGAGATCCAGTCCACTGCTACAAGGTCTGGATGCCATTTACGAATGAAGATTCGCTCACACCTTGTTCAGTTTACTCCAAAGTCTTTCAGTACGACAGGAATGAACACGGGAGGTGAATATTAAGAAGCATCCGATTAAAATCTATGTTTATGAATGTAAGTCAACCATTTAGTTTGCTTCACTTCAAAATATCTACTTTAGATTTTCTTACAAACCAGACATGATACAGAAAAACTTTGTGATTGTTTTACTTACACATATACTTTGGGGAAAATATGCATTTAATCCAAACCGGAAAAATAGACTTTGGCATCTATTTCCTGTTTTATGGATCGCCTTCCAACAATAAAGATCCATTCGCTTTGTGTCATTTTTGTGTCAGGTTGAGTTTTAAACACAGTGAATCTAAGGTACTAGCTTCCAAAGCTAAATACATTTGTAAGCGTCACAAATCTGTGTAATATTGCGCCTCTAAAATGGATTACAACAATGCCTGTGCTTCAATTTAATCAGATTCAGTGGCTAGATTTTTTTTAGAGTGTGACCATGCTCTTAAAGCTCATCACCTACCCCACCTCAAGCCTTTATCTCTGCTTCACGCGCGCACACACACACACACCGCAGGAACATCACCCACTCAGTACACCCACTCCCAACTCTCACAGTCCTGCTGGAGCAGTAGCTGCACACACCATGTTTTCTTTTTCTCTTTTTTTTTGACATTATCTGATGCACTTAAGCGAAACGAGTGAACGTTGGTGCAACAAAAATACTCATCCACCACCATCTGCATCTCAACTCTCTGCTCTCGCTCTCCCAGCCTTTGTGCATTAAACCCAGCGCAGGCACAAGTCTGTGGCTCTCTGTCACGACTCAGGCTGCAGAGGAAAAAAAAAAAAGAATAGAAAAGAAAGAAAGAAACAAAAAAAAGACAAGGCACGCATGGGGTTTTACTCGCACGCAAACACTAGTGTGCTACTGTGCTGTGCTCTTCCTGCAGTGCACTATCCTACTGCACCAGTGACCGTTTTATGAAGCTCATTGACTGCTTTATGACTAAGACGATATCAGAGAGAAAATGTACGGGAGCAGACATATTACACTGCTGATTAAGAAGGAACTATACAAGATCAACCTGTAATTATACACAAACAGAAGAAAAATCATGTCAGAAGCAAATGTGTATTAGACTTTAAGTAGTTTTAGATAATAAAATGACTCTTGTGCATGACTTGACAAAAAACATGAGATTAAGATGAAAACTTGACTCATTTCAAAAGATTTAAGATGTACTCTACCTCCCTCTGCTGAACAGAAATCGTACTGCAACATGCTGCAAAAACCCACATTTCTATACTTTATACTTTCTTCTCTCAAGGGAATAAAATGCTGAGAAGCTCATATTTTAAAATGTAAGAGTACAGAAGCTACTCTTATACTACTCCACTATTTTCTTTTTTTTACATAACTTGGTGCTAGTGACCTTTACTCAGAGTAAACAGATGGGAAAGGGGCAAATAGAACAAGGGTGAGACATGTATTAAAGGTCGCAAGGTCAGGAATTGAACCCAAAACAACTACATGGAAAGTTATAGACTCTGGAAATGGGGCTATCTCTGCACCATGTGGTGAGCCACTTCTTCCCTCTTTGCTTTGGAAATTTCTAAATAAATACATTTATTCAAAACAAAAATACTTTTCATTAAATGTAAAAGACAGACGTCAAGTTTAGCAAGCAGAATTCTAAAAAAATACACTTTAAACCATCCTGGTTCTTCGAGAGACATTAAAGTTTATACTGATTTCTCACAATGTTGATAGTTTTCAGGGGGAAAAAAAATCTGTTTAATTTTTATATAGCTACAAGAGCTTTTTCTTAACCTAAAGTCAAGGGAAAGTAACATGTTTTCTGTTGTTAAACCCTTTCGAAGGTAAAATAAGATATAAAAGCGGAGGAATGTTTTATATTTCTGATCATCAGCAAACAAACCAGAGAAGTTTGCCAAATATAAATCAGAAGTCTTTTTAAAAGTTTAAAAGGCAAAATCACAGACGGAAAATTAGGCTATTGACTTGTTACTCGATGTTTTGTGTTTTGCTGCCCTCTGCTGGCCAGGGGCAGTATTCCCTTAATAATTGTTTGCCCGGCTTGAAGTTAACGACGCCTCTACACACTCGTTGAAAACCCAGGTTTTTGTAATGCAACACGATAGTTTGAGTCACTTCCAGTCTTCTTCCACAAACACATATATTCTGTTGAATTCAAATAAAAACATAATCTACGACAGTAAAATATATATGTAAAAGTTAAAAGCTGAAAAGAAAAAAAATATGGTTAAATAACCAGATTTCTGGAGCACATGTCTTACATTAAAATTATTAATAAAAGTCCTAATCCAGACCTCAAAGCCCTGTAAAATAGAGACTTTGGATCGCAATACTGCCTGATAACGAGGCTCGCCTGTAATATTTTGAAAGAGACTCACAAAGTCAGATTTCTTGAAATCTGACTTTGTCAGAAGAGGCTTTAGCTACATGTTCATGATGAACAGGCTGGCGGCTAGCTGTTAGCTACAATACTAAACAACCTCCGTCATCCTGCTGTAAACCAAACACTACTAATTCTAACAGACAGGTTTAACTAAAAGAGAAGTCTACAAAGCTCAATAAAAGTATGTTTGAAAAATAATCATAAACATAAGAAATAAAGTGATTAAGAGGGTTGGTTGAAAGATAAGTCTGCGTCTTGCAGTCTTGTAGCTAAGACAACAGCGACCTCTTGTGTCTAAAGAAAGGGTTACAACTTTATGTGCTCTCTCTTCAACCAGGGGTGCCGTGTTTTCATGGTACAACTTCACGTAAAATTTCTAAGAATTGTGGATCATATAAAATATCTTCTAAAGATAAATCGTCCAGAATAAATAATGTGTTGCTAAGCACTTTGTTAATTTTGGCTAATATTTTGTTGGTGGTTCACATCATGAACAAAGCAGAAAAAGAGCTAACTAGCTAGCAGCACACCAGGATTGCAGGAATTTAGGCTGCTTAGACCTGAAAAGGGCAATGTTCTGAGAATTTAACTAAAAGCAATATGTGACATTACAAGTAACATTTATTTATTAATTAACTAAAGTATGATTCTATTTATGCGTCTTTCATCATCTTTGTCTCAACACATTTATCGTGTTTTACATCTTTTACATCCATCTTTGGTTGCAGGATGTGGGATTTGCTCACACTTAATCAGAAAATGGATACATTTCATGCAGTAATCCTCTTATATATTATATTTTGGATAGAGAATACTGTATGTATCATGCTGTTGGAAGCTGAGTCTGTTTCCTCCAGCTATACGATTCATGCTATGCCCAGATCTCCATCGCTGGCCGTTTAGAGGAGCGTAACCCGGTGCCCTTTGACCTCAGTTGGGCAGTGGCTCAGCTACAAGGCTAGCGTGAACGAGTCGCACGGAGGGCAGCGGCTGGAACCACCAGCGATTTCCAGCAAACAGGATTAGCGGAAAAAGCAAAATAAAACACAGAGTCTAACCAAATCCCGCTTTAGTTCATCACTGCAGCAAATCTTGGCTACTAGTTGTTTGATCTGGTCGCCTGAGCACAAGCAGACTCACACCGCACAGCCTTCAGAAATTACTAGAAATAATAGCTAAAGAAATTCATCTGCTGTGACAGTATGAGCATATATATGATCCCAATGAGTCAGAGAGATTATCCTTCTCTGAGGAGGCTCTAAGTGTGTTACTGTCAGAGAAAGTTTTAGCTCTAAAAGTGGGAGAGGAGGAGGAAACCTGGAAGGGAGAGGTGGGGATCAAACTGTCTGTCCTGCACTTATCTTCTTGTCAACTTAGAGACAGATAAACAGACAGCTGCCCAAAGATTAATTACACAGCAGAGCTCATTAATCTGAATCCTGTCAGCCCCTACAGAAAACCGTCACCCGCTTCAGAGCTTCAACTCCGTTTCCCGACTATCACATAACAGTTTTACACACATGTACATAGAGTCGTATTTTGCTCTCACGGTCAGAAATCTAAAAAATAGAAAAATCCACTCCAACACAAAATAACCTGTACTCATTACTGTTTTTTGCTCATCTGAACCAACAAATTTCCACTCAGAGACATGCAGTTACCTCTAATGTCTCATAGGGGGCAAAAGAGCACTGATTTTGACTCTACTCACAAGAGAAGAAGAAAATATTCCAAAACAAAGAATAAAGTTATTTTGCTTGAAGCCAATAAGGGCAGTTTTTGTATGACAGTGTATTGGGGTCATTATAGATAAAAAAAAAAAGGAGGAGTAAGTTTCTGGCAAAAAAATTCAGAAATTTTCAGATTAATCTCAGATTTTCTAGAAATGACTTGCAAATTTCTGAGTTTGAAAAGTTGAAACATTTTCTAGAAAAAAAAAACAAAAAACAAAAATCTTTAGATTAACCTCAGAAATGTCATTAGTACTCTGAAATATTGGGTAATGAAATGAACTAGTCACAAATTAAATGTATTAATACAGTTCTTCATTTTAAATAAATAAATATAACACATGGCTGTTTTACTTTTGTCTTCCAACAGATGAACTTGGAATGTGTACCTGGAAATGTGTAATTCATAGATTCTTCTCTTACTGTGATTTTTTTTATTAATGTTTTTAATATTTTGCCCACCTGCAGTGCAGTTTTTTTTTTTTATTTTATTTTATGATTCAATGCTGTAACCAAAAAATACTTTGCAGCTGTACACCATAACAATCACCTGTTTTTTTTTGCATATCCAGAATATTGTCTGTTTCCTGCTAGACAGTAAACATGCTTCATTAAAAAGAAAGGAAGCTGTTTTTTTTTTTTTTTTCAAATCTAGAAAATCCCAGACTTCTTAAGTTGCTTCTCTTCAAATCAAACGTTTCAACACGAGTTCATTCCTGCTTTACACATCCTGAATACGTTTCACCCTGATCCAGCGACCTGCTGCACTCATGCCGTCAAAGCTGCACTACTCCAACGTGAAAGAGAGAGCAGATAAGCTGTAGGTTTTTGCAAGAAGAAGTAAATTTATGCAACAGAAGTTAGTCAACTGGACACGTTTGAGTCTTCTACATTTCAAAATCAGGAGCTGCACTTTGCAGTGTGGCCACATGAGGATACCACGGGTTTGGCCGTTAAAAGCCGCCATCCACCGAGCTGTCTGAGCAGCTGCTGTCATGCGTTCAAGAGGATTAGCAGTTACTTTGCAGTTTCTCATCAAAAAAAATTTGGGCTGCGCCGTAAAGCCGCTACCAAGTTGCAGTGCTTAAACTCTGACACGTCATCTTAAGCAACACTTTCGCTGTTAAAAATTCACCGCCTAAATGCCCTTCCAAAAAGTCTACACCGAGACACTGAGGGATGGCATTAAAGCCAGGACAGTTTGAGCTCCCCTGGCAAAGTGCAGCGCACGTCGCTGAAAGCCAAACCTCACTGCCAACTTTGGCTCTGAAGCCTCTGTGAAGGCATTTTTAATTTTAATTTTTTATTTTTTTGGTGCAATGTGACCATGAGTGGCAGACGCGCGTCAACACCGAGAGACGGAGCAGAGGAGGAGGAAGAGTCGGGTGGAGAGAAGCGGAGAAAGGAACAAGCGAGGTCTAAATCAGCGCCATCCACTGCGGCTCAGTGCCAAGCGAGACAGATGCTCCCTCTGTCTGTGTGAGGGGACGTCTCACACACACACACACATCAATCAGGAGTTATTTTCCTTCTTCTAGTCCATTTCTGGTATGACCAATTTAATCCCGGATCAATGCGAGCGGGGAAAGTGATACACAGGGAGACCAAATAGAATTAAATGTGAAATGAAACGCACGTTGATCACAACTCCCACCCCCCAAGTTCGGTCAAATAAAAAAGTTCAGTGGCTGAAAGAGTCGGTGTGTTTGACAGATCTGGAGCAAAGAAGTACCAAAAATTACATTCTTATGTAGAACGCTGGTCACATTCCTCGGCTCCTCTGGTAAAGATGTAAAAAAATAAAAATAAAATAATAATAATAATAAGCTCACGATCTACTGCAGCAGCATAATCCCACACTAAAAATAAACAAAAAACATTATGGGCTGAAAGACCCAGAGATTACCCATTTCCAGTTGTCTGACAGAGACCGGCAGATGTTTTACTTCGTTTGTTTCAAAGAGCCAATGACTCTAACAATGTTCCCCAGTGATCCGTTAAAGAATCAGGCCCTCAGCATCACACATCCTCCACTATACTCCTTTAGTTCAACGCCACTCGGAGGGTTTTGCTGCTCAATCTGGCCAAACTGCACGAGTCCAGTTAGTCCCAGTAGAGTTGGTGTTGTGAACATGCTTGTTTTTGTGTTGGTAGGACGGAAAAACAAACTAGCAGTTGGCATGTAGATAGCCTGTAATGGTCGTCATGGAGACTTGCTGACAACAAGCACTGAGCTTTGACCTACTTCACCGTCATGCTCCCTAGTCAAGTGGTGGCAAGATAACAATGAGTCCAGCCTTGAAATGGTCCTTATGTCACTTTATACATACAAAGTCATAGAAAGTCATACAAAGTCATGTATGACTAATTAAAAGTTCCTCGAAAGTCTGATTACTCAAGTACGCAATCACCTTTTCTGAGAATAATTAGGGATGCAGGCAAAAATGCCACTGCTGGTTTTATTGACAACTATTATTTTTTTACTGAATTTTTTTCCCTTCCCACCAAATAAATACAGCTAATTTAAGGACTAAAAATAGCCTGTATTTTCCTGTGATTTTCTGTGTGAGGTTAAGGTGCTGCAACAAACAATGAAAAGATGCCTTTAGCAAATCTTGATTAATTTACTGGAGTAACGTTTTGAAAAAAAAAAAAAAAAAAAGATTGCGTCTTCCATGAGTGATTTTACTACATTTTTGTCTGCTTGAGTAATATTATTTCAAAATAAAACTACTCCTGCTTGAGTCCAATCTCTGGCTACTCTATCCGTTTTCACTCACTTCACTAAAAGTCTTTACACTGTTCTAACTTACACAGGTTTTTGCATCCAAAGGCCTGATGTTGTGAAAAAACAGACTTCAAGATGTGTGTTCCTTCTCGTTATTTTATAATGATGTTAGTTGAATTTATGTTTTCATGTTATTCTTTAAAATACAATAATTTGCACATATGTTTATATTTTTGTATGCTTGATTACATTAGCTGTTATTAAATGTGGCCAGTGCTGTGTTCAAGAAAAAAAGTTGTTTTGTTTTTTTTTGTTTTGTTTTAATAAACCCTTGCATCAAGATGTATTAGGAGATTCAGGTCTTCCTTCACCTCACTCTGTTCTCATTCAGGACAGACTGCCATCTTGGAGCTCTCCCAATGTTTGCAACACAGACTCCAATAAAACGCTTAGCAGATGTCCACATCAGCGACTTCATTCTTCCTTCCTTATTCGGTAGAGACAAAGGATTGCATTTTCACCTCTGAAGCAAGGACTGGGTGACCCTCGGAAATCAGGAAGGCTATTTTTAGAAGCTCCCCTTCTCTAGCCATACGTACATCCGCGCTGCTTTTGCTCTGGGCACAAGCCTGCGCTGCATCGCGAAACGCCAGAACAAGAAACCATAAATCAAGAAATGCCAAGACGAAGCGCGCCATTTGTGTTCGACCAGTCTGTTTAAAAAACAAATGACCTTTCGAAGCAAATGCAAATAAAAACGTTCACCGTTGCTTGGCTTGAGGTGTGCACGTAACTGCTAGCAGTGAGCACCTGTCGCACACAAAGCCTCCACGCCTGCATGCAGTTTGGAATCAGAGGAAATATATGGCCCGTCAAACAGCCCACCTGTAGCTGCCTGTGAACCCGGCGTTTTAACGCTGCTGCCTCTTCGGTCTTCATCCTTCCTTCGACTTGTCCTCGTCTCGAGCCTTAAAGCCTCACCAGACCTCCTCTGCTCCCCTCAACCACTGAGACCTCCTGCATGCCACAGCCCCAAAAAACTGCCACCCCTGGCCCACCTGTCCTAATAAGTCCCCAAGCCTGTCTGCAGCTGCATGACCTTACTGTAAACCGGGCCCCAAGCCCACTGAAACTATCTGCTGAGGAACCTAATGATCAAGTTTCCCCTCTCTTCATAACCTGCCAGTAAACTGGTGGGGGAAGCTGGACGACTGACCCACTGACATTTAGAGCAGCACCAAGTGGACCTTCACATGTCGAGCTAACTGACTGTTAGTTGTGGAATATTCCAGACATTTGTGATCAAGTCTTAACAGGTCACAATTATTTTCGCATACTGCATTTTTTTTTCTAATTTGGTGCAGCCCTATACGGTGTTCATGCACTTCAAACTAGGATGCGGTTTTGAAAACGGTTG
This sequence comes from Girardinus metallicus, assembly GCA_903067095.1. Lineage (NCBI taxonomy): Eukaryota > Metazoa > Chordata > Actinopteri > Cyprinodontiformes > Poeciliidae > Girardinus > Girardinus metallicus. The sequence goes on from CAEGAE010027436.1 coordinate 70,394, forward strand.
TGCAACAAGCTTTAAGACAGTTGACAAAATGGCAAACAGCAGACCCAACAGGTAAGAAGAGCCGAATTCAGGCACGGACTCGGCCACAAGTCATTTTTAAAAGCCTTGGTTGCGAGATCACCAATAAGGAAATGACTTGTTCCTTTCACACTTTGACTGAGGGCACATTGTTAAAATAAAACAGACAACAATATGTCACCTAAACAAGATCTTATGCAAATTTACCTCAAAATTCTGCGTTCAAGTGAATATTTCTGACGTGATGCAAGTCGAGATATTTTCAGTGGAGCTATAATGGGTCTTACTGCAGCGAGCTGTTCGGCTCCCTAAAATATCCCCACCACCTACACTCTACCTGTGCTACATGTAAACCTACAGCTCAGATATCTGGGGAATAGCAGCAGATTGTTTAAAAAATACTAAGAGATTGCAAATAGAGCAGGGAAAATAAGGAAAGAGCAGGCGTCCGTAAGGAAATCGAGTCAGCACTTCCAGGAGACGGCCCCTGTCTTGATGTGTTAAACTAAGAATAGCTTTTTATTTTCTACTACAAGAAAAAAAAAAAAAATCCATGTGTATCGGCGACAATCGGTCTCATTCCTTCACCATCATCAGCGCTACGCAGCATCAGCTGAGCATGCCACCTCATTCAGCTGGTCAGCCAACATGACCTTCAAAGAAAATTACCCGTTATGATCTCGCTCTGAGTCTGAAAGTACAGCTTTCATGTGCTCACAATGACATTACTGCAAATCAAAAAATGCTAGATAATTTACTGTACACACTGCGTTTCTCTAAAGGTCCACATCTAGAGTTAATTATAGGCAGGACGCTAGACTATAAGGCCTATGTAAAATGCTGTTTTTATAGTTTTATACTACGGTTCTTAACGACAAGCTGAACTGGTCAGCTAAAACTGGCATCAGCAGTTTGAAACTTCAAACAGAATAAGTGAAGAAAAAAATAAGTAAGAGAATCCTGATTGGTACGTCTTGAGGTCTAAGAGGATTTTAACTGGTTTGGTAAAATTAAAAGATTTATTTAGACGGGACTAGTCAGTTGCACTAAACTGATTACCCGTCTTTCAGTCTCTTAAGTCACTTTTTTCCAACCCTAGTCCTCGAGGCAAAGCGCCCTGTATATTTTTTATGTTTGCCTGCTTTCACACATCTGATTCAAACGATTGCAGTTCAGCAAAAGCCTGTTAATCAACCATCAATTCAAATCAAGTGTGCAGAAGCAGGAAAACATCTATAAAAAAAAAAAAAAAAGAAAAAAAGAAAAGCAGGGCAGTGTGTCTTGAGGGCCAGGGTTGGGAAACACTGGCCTAAACGAACGTAAAAATGTAATACAGGCTTAGTGTTGAGGAAACACGAGATACCAGGGTCCAGCAGATGGCATTAACAAGCCAAAAGCCCTAAATAGCCGCGCAGGCATGCACAAACGCATCAATCTACCAGCACAGACAAACACTAACACAGGAGTCAATGTGGTAAATGCCTCATCAGCTCCACGGGAGCCAGCGATTTACAGGTGTCAAAGCCAAAGTGTAACACAAACCTGATATTGATAGAAGACACTGCTCTGCGCCTGCCGTGCTAATGAAAGCGACAAATTAACACAGCTACCTACGCACACACAGTGCTGTTCCCTTAAAGATTTCATCAAGTGTAAATATCTTGCAAATATCATCTTGAGGTCTTTAATTACTGATTTTATTTATCAAGAAGAAAAAAAAAAAAAAAAACCTGACCGGCTTGACCTTATGTGGGAAAAGCAATCCCCTCCCCAGTTATTACCTCACAAATTAAATGTTTTTGACCGCATTTATTTGTTCAGCTTCACTAGTCATAATTTTGCAGCCAGGCTGAAGAATAAAGCAACACAATTAACATTTGTAGCACTGGAATGGACTACCAAGCAATTTCTAAGGCATTAGGATGCATTTGCACCAAATTGAGGGCTGTAATGCACATACAGAATAAAAAGTGGCACACTTGGGAGCTCTCCCAGGAGTAGACGGCTAACCAAAACTAGTTTTAGTGCCCATCAACGACTTATAGGTGGTCAGAAAACACTGAACTCACTGCAGTTCTATAGTGAGATCAGAGTTTATGGTTTAACAAACAAACTTTTGAAATCAATGTAGCCAAACATTTAGCTCTCCACCAGAAAGTCCTGCTGAAAAAGTGTGTGGACATCTGCTTCAGACCTTTAGCTCAAGCACATTTAAGTTATACCAAAATTATCGAAAGTACGCCAGCAAATTCACTTTGGAATGCCTCCAAATATAGAGAAACATGAAGGTTTTAGAGTGTCCTAATCAAAGGCAAGGCTGAAATACAACGAAATGCTGTGTGGTATTACCTTAAAAAATTTTTTGTCCATGCTCAAAACTCTTCCAATATAACTAAATTAAATCAAAGAGTTGGACAAGATTACTCCACAGCGACGTAAAACATTTATTGCTGGTTGATCACAAACGCTTGAAATACTGACTTACGCATAAGGCCAAGTTAGTTTAGCTAGCTTTATCACTTCTAAAACAAAATCATGCTTCGAAACAACTTTGTGGTTTTCCTCTGGTTATCTTTGACATTAAGTGCGACGACAAAAATAACAAAAGCAAAAAAGAAACAACGGTACTTTGTGTTCAACACCAAATCACAGTACGCAGTAAAGTGTTTTTGTTCTTGCACTAACTGAACATTTGCCGACACTTTTAGAGACACGCGGAGACGTTGCTAAGGCGTCTCCGCCTTAGCAACGTCTGGATTAGCAGAGTTCTGGATTAGCATGTGTGCTAACGGCTTGCGGAGGCCGCGTGAAAACGGAGTAGATGCGAGAGTGAGGCCTTTAGGCGATACAAATTATCAGCTGAGGTGAGCAGTCCGGCGACAAAAACTACAGACCTGCGAATAAACAACGAGCGAGGGAGCCTGAGGCCACACTGACCGTGTTTACATGCTCATTAGATATCGTCTAACAGTAGCAGCTACACGCCGACAGGTTAACACGCACATTCAATATGCCAGCCTTTTACGGCACCTTGTCTGAATGAAGACATCTCCGGAGGTGTGCCAGACTTGAGGCGGCGTTATTCACGCCCTCCTGGGGTGAACATGAACACTTTCGCACACAGCCGTCGTAGAAAGAGCCGAAGGCTGGGGGAGAGGGAGTCTGCCACGAAGAACAAGCTAGCATTAAGTGTCACAGCATCCAGGAGAGGAAGATATCGAGCCACGGGTGGGACTCTGTAAATAACAGAGCCCATCTTGGAAGCCATGGTCACACACACACGCACACGCAGTCGTGTTTTCATCACTTGTGGGGACTTGACATTGACTTCCATTATTTTCTACAACCTAACCCTTACCATAATCCTAATCCTAACCCTAACCATCACATACCTAACCCTTACCTTAACCTTTACCCTAACCATCACAGACCTAATCACTAACCCAAAAACAACAATTTCCCTCATGGGGACCAAGAAAATGTCCCCATAACCCCACATTGTAGACAGAAATAGGTTCCCATGAGGATATAAAAACTTAGTACACACACACGCCCACGCACACCCGCCCCTCCCACACACACACACACACACACACACACAATACCAGTACTGACTTCCTGAAAACTGACCGTACATCTAATACAACGAATCTCGAAAATATAGACAAAAAATTAATCTTCCAAGTGGATGAAAATGTACCTTCTTCAAACTTGCACACTGACCCACGAATCTGTTAGTTTCCATATGTGTGAGGTGGTTATAGATGCGGGTGACACAGATTTAAAATTTTAAGGGTTAAAACCTGTCGACCCGAGAGAATAAAATCCAACCATGAAGACATTAAACTGAAGATTATGTATTTCTGATGCTTCCTGAGAGATTGATTTTATGATCCCTTTGTTTACAATTCTGAAATGAAAAATGTAAAAAAAAAAAAAAGTTGGGAAAGGGAAAGTCAATAATTAGTACTTATAAAAGGAATAACCTCAGCAAATCTCACAGCTTGTAAATTGAGCAACAAATGCATCTTTTCGCATTTACTTTTCCTTGTTTCTTCAAGATAAGGCCTTTACTTTTGGGAGGATCAGAATATTTCTTCAGTTTTTTTTTTTTAATCATCAGGGCGCAATGTGAGCCACATTAAAGCATTCATTTAGCCACTTTTAGAGTCCGTCCGCTGAGGGTTTTGTTGATCCCATTGTAGAGATAAATCAGTCATTTTGGTTGCCACTTCTTTAATGATGATGTGATGTAATATTTTGTTTCCAGCATTTGCTGGTTTCTTTTTTCAGCCATTAGCAAGTTAAGTGAAATTGAATCGTGTAGCCATCAGGCTGTAATAGCCATCAACACATTTGAGTTTCAAAGTATGAAACACAGACATGATGTGATAGTTTTCATTTAAAACAAAAACAAAAAAATGAACTGTATTTCCAACTGTTGTTAATTTGTGACATATTGATTACAACTGCTATAATAATGTTGAACTTATTTTGTATGAGAGCAAAAATGTAAAATAACTCACTGCTGAATTTAGTTTTTTTTTTTGTAGTTTTTATAATTGTATGCCACACCTTTTTGCTTTTCTTACTTTAACAGAGCAACAAGTCTAAAAAGCTGAAATCAAACCTGAAATCTGCTGGTTAAGAGATAAGTCGCTCCTGGCTTGATAACAGTTTTTAAGCAGCATCAGTTTAACCATCCAACCAACTGACTAAAGATGACGATGAACGCTTTAAAGGATAGTGATTAATCACATAGATTTTACAGGATTACTTGTAATTGCTTCCTGAAAACCAACATGATGTAACAATGACTAACGTAACTGTAAAAAATGAAGCATAAATCGCCCTGAAGAACAAAAGCATGAATGAAATATCTTTTTTGGGACTACTTCATAACATCAATGTGCGGGACTTGTATTGGGGAGAATGAGATTGTTTTACCTGGAAGAGAAAAACAAAGTAAGGTAAGTGATAACCTTGAAAACACGTAGAAAGATCTCATCTGTGCATGTTCACTGGCGTCGCTGTTAAAATATTGTGGCAGGGAAGGCATGAGTCCCAGTCAGCAACTTCTTGACTCTCCCAAAAAATAAAAATCAAACAAAAAAACTGTAAAAAAAAAGAAAAAAACACTAATGAAATTCAAGAGGCAAGACTGGGGAATAAATGCCAAGTGCAAGGAGTATAAAACCACAAATACAGGACAAAGGCAGCTGCTTGCTGTCTTTTTTGTGCACAGGTTTGGAAAGAGAAAGCTCTGAACGCTAGCTTTCCAAGTCGCAAGTCTTTATCTTTAGTCTCAGCTGAATTATTTGATGTACATCGGTCTCATCTAAATCAGTTGAGACGTGGTTTGACATTATCACCTAATATTTTACTCTAAACATCCTAATAAATTATTTTAATGAAGAAATTGTATTTTGCCTCACTTGGAGTAATTCTCTTGAGAATATTGGAAATTTCTGATGAGCATTTTTGAATCCAATTCAAAAGCAACCATTTTACTGTGAAAACTGTTGGTCCAGTTTAATTTTACTCCAAATTTTAGAGCTGTTTAAAAAAATAAGCAAAGCAACCCTTCCCTTTTTTTTTACTTGAAGCACTGGGGTCTCCACACCAAGGCTTTTCTATATTTTTCGCAACTAGAAATATTTTCTAACCACCCAAATAGTCTTAAGGCGGGGAACATTGTGGTAGCCTTCTTTCAGCCAGCTGACCAGTATTGCACAGCGACAGGTGAGAAGTAAGGCAGTTATTTATTACCGTGTGGTCCATCCAGCCGGTTAAAACTTCAGTCTCGTCCAGCACTTTCTCTGGCATCTGTTTAAAATGACTTCACGTCACAGGAATGACGTTACTTTATCTTGAATTGCTTTACAACTGCAAACGTCCAACTTCCAAATTTACAGTGAAGGTGTAAAAAAAAAAAAAAACATGAATTTTTTTTACTGGAGAAAAGAAAAGACAAGTCAGCTCATCCTGAGGCTCCAAAGACTTGCAAGTTTGAGATTGAGTTCCATAGTCTCAATCTATAGTCTAGAACTAATTCCCTCATTTTGTGAAACAGCTTGGACAACAATTAATGTCTCAGCAAACCATCTGCTTGGAGTAAGCAATGCTTTGCTCTGATTTCATCCTAACCTGTTCATTCGGTTTTAGGAGCTAGGGTTAGTGTGATCATCACCTGAAGAGGCCGCAGAGAAACTAGAGCCTGACAAAAAAACAATTTCTATCTCAGATTTTATTCATTTATTTATTTATCTTTCCCCCCCTTTTAGAAATTTGCCGATGGTTTCCTCAACTTGCACACAGTCGTGTGCCGTCATGATCCGGCATGCTAACTGTGTTTTAATGCATTGGAAACAGCAGAGAAGCAGCGCTAAAGAGGGAAAGGAGAGGACAGGAAATGTCCCTCCGCCCGCCCCAAGCTTGAGTGGCTCAAGTTCAAAGACGACATGAAACGAAGGGTTCCTCTAACACATGCAAACCCTCCGTGACCCATTTTCTACAGAGCGCTGGCCTCCATCGGAGCAGAATCAGCTGCCATGACAACATGCACATCAACCATCATTATCATCATCATCATCATCATGATTATCTTCATCATCATTTTCAATGGTGCTCTGCAGCAATTGGGAAAACAAAAGGGAAGCATGCCGCTGGAGTACAGGTCTTATCTTTCCTGCGGAGGTTTTCATGCGCAAGACAACACAGGAGGAGTGGGGATGAGTTCTAAGAAAAGACTTTCGGCACAGCGATGTGGTTATGTCATGTGTGGAGTCGTTCTCTGTCTCTTCCCTGTCCCTGCTGACATTCCACCTCCACCTGAAAATGCATGGCAGCAGGCAGCAGGGGAGACATGTGGAAACAAAACGGCTGAGTTTGGACTGTGTGAAGGTGGCCGTTAGGAAAGGAAAAAAAAGAAAAGAAAAAATCAAAATAAAAGGAGGGCAGGGGTTGAAAACAGAAAGGAAAGAGGAGGTCATACTTTGGGCAACGGCGTTTCAGACGACCGGACTTTCTGGGGAGATATCTGTGAAGAGAGCAAGAGAATTATTTTTCTTGTTTCCCCCTCTTCAGAGATATCTCCTGTGGCATATTGCTGTTCTCCGTTACTGAATTTTCACTGAGTTCAGGTGTTCTTGTCAGGAGGACCCGAAAGCGGTTCCTCTAGGACTAATAGACAATGTGGTGGGAAGTGCTTCTAAGCAATACAGGCTCCTATATGAGCGCTCAGTTGCAAATGACACAAGTGTTTGAAAAGGTTTACGTTAGCAGAGAAACTGTGGCTCAATTTAAGCAACAAAACCTTGTTCTGGTGCAACCGACTGAAAGTTGAGCACAAGCATCAAGGTGCAATTTGAGAAATCTTCCCATGTGTAATGGGGAAGGGGGAGGCATAAATAGTCACTGACTGTTTGCAGTGGACTGAACGTGTCAAAGTGACGTGTTAAGCGGAACCAATGAACAACAACACATCAGAGGAGACACTCAGAGAGAGGAGAGGAAACACAACGTTCACAGAGGAGTTACACAGACCGAAGAGAAGCGTCGGCATGCAAGATGGTTTCACGTGACGGCAGGTTTAAATGTTGAATGGAAAAAAAAGAAGTAAATCAGATAAATTCCAGAAAATTTGGTTTTTAGAGAGTGGGGGGGTTTTTTTAGATGTTATGGGACAAAAGTCCCACCGGATTTAGTGCTGCATCGTCTGCCATGTGCAGTGCCTTGCCAAAATACAACTGCAAACTTCTTTAAAACTGAGATTTGTTTGTGAAAGACCAATAAGGTAGCGTATAATTGTGAAGGCTGAAGTAAAACTGCTCAAGAAACAGGATATTGATATCAACTAGTAATTGGTAGTTTAAAAAATAAGAACAACAAAGCGCATGCTTCTTTCTACTCCGTTTCGGACATGCTATGTTGACATTACTCTTTTTGTTGTTGTTGGACTATTTTACTGTTGCTTTTGTTTTGGTTTTCTCATTTAATTATGCATGTTTGTTTTTGTTTTCCCAGTTTTGGGAAACTGGTTAGACTTGGTGGGAAGATGGACAGAGGCAATCCTGAAATGGCCCAGTCAAAGTCCAGCTCAGACTCAAATTGCGGATCTGTGGCAAGACAAAACTGATGTTCACCAACACGCTACACTTAATCTGACTGAGCTTGAGTTGATACAGGAAGAAGAGTCTTCACCCAGCTTTTCTAATTCTACCACTTTACGATGAAGTGTTTTGCAAGGCACTGAAATAGCAATATCTCACTAAGAGACTTTTGAAAACATCAGTAATTTTCTATGAGTAGCAGCTCCCTAAATCGAAGAGATAAAAATAGTTTTAGATCAACACAGAGCGGCAGGGAAATTGTTTCAGTCGATATCAAATCAAGAATTAAGTTTTAGCAGGGCTTTTATCACACGTTTTAATAAATATTTGGTTTATCAGCTTTGTTGATCTGTAAATGTGCATCGCATAATGTCAGAGGAAACTAACTAGTGAAGGTTTAAAGCATTAAAATGGAGACGACGCTGATATAATTTCAGATATTTGGTTATGGTGGCCAGATTGGAGGAGTATCCATTTTGTTTCTCTAATGGAAGAGGGTAACAGGTGGGAAGAGAAGAGGTGAGAAGAGACCGACACCTACACAAAGAGAGAGAGCAAAGATTCAAGACAGGAACAAGGAAACACAGCAAAAAGAAAAGCGTATAGAGACAGAAAGAGGAGGGAAGACGGCGATGACGCAGGACAAATGATGACAGCAACAGACGGAGACAGGGTAATGACTTGTCCTCGGCGCCCAGGCCAGATGCCCTCTGCACATTCGTGTTGTACCTTCATTGGCGCCAGCTGTATGGGGGTGATGTAGGAGGGGTCCACCATGGGTTTGGGCCGGTTGGCTGTGTCGGCCAGCAGGCTCTGCCATTGCTGTGGCAACCCGGTGAACTTCTGCTCCCGCGGGTCGAAGCCCGTGTGGACCCGGTGCTCAAAGTTAGACGGGGCTGAGATCTCCAGCCGTTTCTTCTTCTTCCCAAACATGCTGGAAAACCCTGGCAAACCTGGCAACCCAAAGGAAACGCACGTTAACACGGCACAGAAATGACAACGAACAGTAAAGGGTAAAGCCTGCGTCCTTCATCAACAAATCTGTAAAGCTTTTATACTCAACTCTAGTGGCGGATCATGTGGGCGGTTGCCCAGGGTGGCACTAGGACAGGAGGGCAGTGGATAGATGATAAATGAGGGTTTTACTCAGGGCAGCATAAATGCTAGAACCGCCACTGCTTGACTCAATTAAAAATTCCTCATCTTCTGCTAAAAGTGAGGATTTAAATTTGAAGACAGCAAAATAAACTATCTTTTTTTTAGTGTTAGACTTTGTCTCTTGAACAAATATAGCTCCTTCTTGTATTTATCGGTTTGGCAGGGAAAAGGTTTGGAGATTATTCCAAAGCGGATGTTGGGAAACCTCCGAGCAACAATACAACAGCTGAACCCAATGTATTCTCAAGCGGAAATAGATTTACTGTCTTTTCACATATGGGCGAATGCAGAAACCAAATGATAAGATTTTCCACCATTCACGTTTGCATTCCAGCTTGCGGTCGAAAGTACACTGCTCTCAGAGCGTCCTGTCTGTGATTGGGACCACTGTGTGTCCCCTATTGTGATTCTGTTGGTTTGGGAATTTGCACAGTGCCCAGTCACAAGAACAAAATGTCATGACTCTGTTGTTGCAGCTGTGAAAGAAAACTATTGTGCCAGTCTGGTCAAGGAAGCACTGTCTTCTGACAACAGTCCACCCCACCTTCTTGTTTTCCCCCCTCGCTCTCTGCTACGACTTTAGCACAGCTCATGTCTGCTGTGCACAACTTGTTTTATAAATTAAAGCGGTATCGCTTGAATTTAATCCTCATAAAAACTTCAGCCCCCTCTGTCGCTATCTTACAGTATTTAAATGAAAATCAGGTAAATTGTTTGTTTTAAAACAAATAAATATTTAATCATTTGTTTGTTAGCTTAGCATCTGACTTAAAATACATGTACTTATTGCAAATATTCCATTGTTTCCTGCCTCTCTCCATAACTTTGAGTTATGAAGAGATAGAAAAAAATGACCAGAAACATGTATATTTATTAAACTGGCAGGAGAAAAGTGTACTTTTCATGGGTTTTCCAATATGTTGGTTTTGTTTTAATGGCATTTTAAGATTACAATACCATTAGGGTTAATTATTTTCATTATTTTAACACATAATCTTTAATTGGTTTCAAAACAGCTGCTGGTTGTTATAGTTTTGACAGCCTCCACTTGTTGCAGTTGTAGGCACCATTCATTAAAACTCCAAACAGTCCCAGGAAGTTCTTGAACACCGATTATAACTGCCCGTTATTATCGGTGCATGTTATTCAAACATTCCAGTTTTTAAACATTACATTCCAGTTTTTAAACATTACAACGTCTATGATTTTACAAAACCTTACTAAGACATATGCAGGCCCAGGAAACGATTGAGTGTAAACAGAGTTTAGCAACAAGCTTCTCAGTAACAGAGGTCACTCGCTGCGAAGCGTTAATTAAATCTGCTTTGAGAGAATGAGTAACTCTTCTGCCTTGGCAGGGACTCTCTTACAGATGCACACACTGAAGAGTCACCCGAGTAAAGTTCTCAAAGCAACTTTAAACAGACGTGTAAATAAAAATCATGTAAATTGCCCTCTGCCGTTTCCTTTGCTGCCAGGGGAGGAGAGCCAGCCAGGCTAAATTAGTGGCCTCAAACAGGAAAGACGGAGAGATAAATTGATAGGAAAGCACCAGGATGTGGGGGGTTGATGAAGACAGAACATGAGAGCTGAGGAGGAACATAAGTAGGAGGTTAAAGAAGAAAAAAGAAAACGAGGAGACACAACTGAGCGGTAACAAATGAATATGCAGAACATTGCTTCAAGAATTCAATGCAGGTTCAAAAAGGTGTTTTAGTACGGAGAGACCCTTTATCACACAGGCATGTTTACATGTCCTCGGTTTACTTGATTGTAAAATGATCATTTTAAAGTCAACGTGAGCAATTTTAGTTAAAATAAAATGAAAAATCCATTAGGGTTCATTTAAACAATGAGCCACTTTTAAGCATAAATTTATGAGTCATAAGAAAGTTACTTATAATTTCAAATCGTCCGTGTGTAAAGTGATCATTAGCACTCGGAATCTTAATAGAACTTATATTGGAAGCTGATTTAACTGTGGCTCCAAAAAATAAAACAAAAAAGAAATGTGACACTTTTTTTTTATTATTTATTAATTCAATCCATTTAATGTAGACGCATATGCAGCCGTTTTGGCTGTTGGCTGAAATCCATAAACGGACCCGGAGTTTTTGACCTTCTCGTTATTTTCAGAGCCTGTGCTTGAGATGTACTGTGTTAAATAAAATACAGACATTTAGACACTGCTGTGATTTAAGCTAGGAGAAGTCTTCTGACAACATCCTTTCAGTAGTCAGTGCATTAAATCACATAGCAACTAAACTGGGCTTAGCCAGTTGTGGAGTGAATCACTACAACTGAATCAGAAGGGAATAAGGCTTGTAATCAAGTCCCTTCACAGTAAAACATGCAGTTAGACCAGCATCTGTTGCTTACATACCGACTTGCTGTTCCTCTTGGTCACACAAGATAAAGATTGGACGCAAGGACTCGAATTTGAACAGTCACGACAAGCAAAAGTCTGAGGCAAGCAACTCGTTTTTGCAACTCAAGTACGACTTGAGTCTAAAGGACAAAATCGAGTCTTGAGTAGGTCACACACACCTGAAATAAATGTAGGAATGAATGGACTGAAGTTTGAGGATCATCTGGCGGCGTTTTGGGATGTGTCCGCCAAAAAAACAACCCTCACAACTTACAATTGCTAAAGATTCAGGAGTGGAAAAATAGATTTTAGAAGAATTTATACAACTGAGCAGCGAGAACTTGACTGCTCAGCAGCAAAGGCCGGTGTAGTGTACCTGCTAGAGTTTTGCTTCAATAATTCATGGCTGGCATTTGTTTTTAGCTTCCACACTATGGCTGCCTATGTTTCTCACAGTATTTAGTATTTCCAAACAGCTATGTTAGCCTTTCTTTTAACTGAATGAAAAGTACAATGGGCTGCTATTAACCATATGATAGCAACAGACCAGGAAGGGGCAGCACTGAGCTACTCTGAGCTAAATACAGTCACTTCTATAGCATCTCCTTAAAAAGACTTCAGTAAAGCCTGTAAAAAATTCTTATGGTTTTAAAATTTCAAAATGTTTCAAAATGCAACTCTATGTCAGATGAATGTAAGATGATCGGCAAACTAAAGGCTTAATTCCTCATGACACCCCTGGCTTTGGTACAGTGTTAAAACATTTAAGCTATAAATTTAAAGAATTCTGTGAAAAAAAAAAAATGTTAACGCTATTACCATTTGTCAAATTCCTGCATCAAATAAGATCTCGAAGACAACCATTTGCGGATGTGAACTCAAGCAAGAAGCAGAGTAAAGATGGAAGGTGTAAATTAGCTCACCTTGATAGTGTGAACATGAAGGCGTCAGCAGTGCGAACGGTCATGTTTGAAGAAGATTCTCAAGTGATAAGTGATGGTTATTAAAATAGTCCAGATCATGAGGTGAGAAGCTGGGTGAGACGGACCGCGGCAGGAGAGAATTGAAGTCTGGGGACCAAATGGTACAAAATAACCTACTGCTGTAGTGACTGCCAGATCTTAGTGAGGATGTTTTAGTTATTAACAATGAATGTGATGAAGGCCTTGTGCATGAAGATTATATTCTAGAAAGACGAAACGTTCAGCCGGGGATGGGTTTTCATTCTGCATGCGCAGTGCTGTCAAAGTATTCACTCGCTTCAAACTTCTTCTATTTTTCAAGTCACACTAGTGTCACACACAGTTTTATATCAGGGAGGGGTAGAAGGGGGTTTGACAATCAATAAAAGAGTAAAAAACAACTGGTTTAGTTTTTGATAACCAACTGTGTTGCTTTTAAGCGCCGTGAAGAGCGTTTGAGCCACTTTTCTTTGCAGTTTTCCCTTAAAGCCGGAGTATGTAAATTATATAATCAATGTATTCTTTACATATTCGCTGACACTCACCGCGTCATGGCATTATAAAATGAGGCAGGTAATATGTAAGAAGATCAATCTGCTTTGCCTCCTCCCTGTCATCCTACTGCCATCTGCAGAAATAGACCGCTCGGTAATAAACAACCAATCAGAGCCAGGAGGAGTGTCTTACCGCTATCAAGCATGCTTGTGTATGTGTAACAAACCCTTTTTTTTTTCTTCTTTTTTATAAAAGTTACCAGTTGCAGCTTTAAAAACTGTACTTCGTGTTTTTTGTATTAGGTCAGTGTTTCCCAACCCTGGTCCTCGAGGCACACTGCCCTGCGTGTTTTAGGTGTTTCCTTGCTTCAGCACAGGTGATTTCAATGAGCAGGTCTTTGCTGAACTGCAATCAGCTGAATGAGGTGCATTAAAGCAGGGAAAATTCTAAAACATGCAGGGCAGTGTGCCTCGAGGACCAGGGTTGGGAAACACTGTATTAGGTTGTGTAAGTTTGATATTAAAAAAAAAAAAACTGAACAATCTGTAGCCTTAAAGTGAGACAAAAACGCAGAAAAGGAGCAATAAGTAAAGAAACAAAAAATGTTTTTTTAATGGCAGAAAAGAAGCTTAGATCTGTATGATCTTGTTAGATTGAGGGATCTACGTCCGCAGATTGGGAATGCCCAGCAGAAACGAAAAGGTGAGCGGAGACGCGGCAGTGCCACAGCTAAAGTTGAAGGTTTGTAGCAAGGAGTGAGGGTTCTGGAGATACGAGACAGGAGGCAGCGGAAGGAGAGGAGGACAGAGCAGCATATTTCACATATTTTCATCTGAATCAGATGACGTATTCTGCAGTCTCTCAGTCAAGCAATATGGCATAAGGTGAGATCTATCAATTGAGACACAAGATAAAACCGTAGAAAAAGGTAGGAGTCTTGGACCAAAAAAAGGAAGACTTTCAGAAAGCTTTCATGTTACACCATAATCTATGGACCGTACAACACCTTGCTTTCAGCGCGACAAGATTTAATTGTGGTCTGTAAGCATCCGGAGCGAGAATGTGACCCCTGACCTACATGAGGATGAGATTATTAAAAGCTAGCAGGGCTTAAGTCTTGTTGTCCAAGCTCAGCTGCAAGGAGACACAACAACAAATGTGCATCTGAGTGTTGATAACACAACTGGTGATCTGTTTACGTGCCCAGTCCAAATTTACTCCCGCAGAGCTTTTCGCAGCCCCTCTTTCACACCAGTCCAAACATTTATCGGACGGTACTTTGACTGTGCAGACCTCTGGGAGCTCATGCCAGAAGAGCTACTTACTCCACAGCTTCTGCCACATAAGCACCTCTCGAGGTTAAGTTTATGGTCGGACCGTAAAAAACACTTTTGGAAAGTTCGGACTAATGCTTGAGAGGTGTTTCTACGGGAGAGTAACAATGTCACTTCATCGATAACACTGCGTCTGGACGTACGTGGAGGGGATTAGAGATTTGCGAACCCATAATTATGAGTGTGTAGCTGGAGTGAGCTGTGACAGTGTCAGCAAACTGTAATGATTAGTCAGGCAGCTTCTACTGAACAGCATGGAAAGGGGTGGGGAAAAAAAACATGTTTCAATTTGGAAAACATTTTATAACTTATTTTCTTACTAATTAAAGTAAGTAAGGTATTTAAAAGTCTGCAGGTTTACGCCAGGATTCATAAAATGTTTGAAAATCTTTATATGTTGCATTTACTGAATGCTATAAAGTTGTTGCTGTTTCATAAAAACTACTTCAATACATCAACAACAAATTAATTAAGCAACAGAAACATAAATAAAAACAAAATTCAAAAAAGAAGAAATGTCCCGTCGTACTCCTTAAAGTTGAATAGCCTTTTAATGAGATGCCAGACATGGTATTGCTTCTACACTTTGTTGTAAAGAAGAAAAAATTGGCTGTTTGTAAATACGATACATCCAGTCATGTAAAACACAGACAGTTATTACATGGAAACTACAAGAGCATCAGCCATGGCTAAAAGTACCGTTGATGCTTTTAGTAGCATGTCTATTGATTAGCCAACTCCAAACTGGCTACTCAAGCAGATAACACGCTAATTAACCAGCTAACATAAACGTTTCCTGATACTTAGTACAGAGCAGAACAACAAAAAAAAGAATATTCTGTGCAACAATAGCAACAGATCCCTCTAGGTCGGGGTGTGGCTGCCAGTGAAGAAATTTTTAAGTGACTTTATATCATTTTTTTATGAGGAATGGGTAGGTAGAGTGGGAAATTGCGAGACAAATTTTTTTACTTGTGTGTCCTCTAGTTTAATCTGTCGTGGTCAAGAAAGAGGAAATCCAAAAAGCAACGTTTTTCATTTACGGATCTGTCTACTTTAACTTATGATCATGAGGTATGAACCATAACCGAAAGAGCACGATCTAAACATGTAAGCAAGCGAAATGAGGTTTGACCAAATGGGACAGCTCATCCCATTTCGTCCCCAGGATTTTTTCTGGGGAGCTCGTTTTTGAGGTTTTCTCTTCATGTCCCACTGAGAACAGAGCCCAGGTAGGCCTGGGACTTCAGCAGCTCATGAGCCTGATAAACATCTTGAAGAGGTGTTTGAAAATACCATGTTCGCTGTCCTATTTGACTAAGAATAGCTAACAAATGGAGGACTTTGCAAAATGCTCAATGTTTGGCTTTCCAAGGAAGTTTACCCCGAAAGCAGACCGCATGATGCTGAAAGAAGTCTCCAACAGTGTCAGCCTGCTTAAGTGACTGACTGAGAATTGATGATTGGAAACTCACGCGTCCAGATCTTCATCCAGCTCAGATGCTTTCGGGTAACTTGAGTCAAGCTGTATATGCAAGAAACCCCTAAATATCTCACTGTTGGATGAGAGAAGTGGGTCAAACTTCCCTTCGGATCAATATAACCTTCGTCTGGTGGATGTCTACGAGAAGTATTTCACTAAACCTGTTTCAACCTAAAGGACTAACACCAGCTAGAACTATGTAGGATGTTGTAACTTTCTTTTATTTAATGGGTTAAAAAAAAAAAAATTTTAATCCCTATGCAGTAGAAATATGCCCTTTTTTTCCCCTGCACAGCTCCAATTAGGCAGCAGAGGAAATACATGTCATTTTGGTTCTTCACAGTACAGCTCAAGCAAACCAACATGCGCTGGAAAAATCCTGCAGATCTTTGAACCGTGCATGTATTAAGTCATAAATCACAGCTGTAGGGCCTTGGCACTAAGTACAGCTTGAAGAGCTAAAAATGCATTGTGTTGTACAACATGGAGCAAAAAAAAAAAAAGAAAAAAAAAACAACCTTTCTCTCTTCACTTGTATAATATTCTGTTCTTACGTAACATTTAACACCCCGTGCACACACAAAGCAAACATTCGCCGCTAAGGGAGTTTATACAAAGGGATTATAAAACGGTCATGTTTTCTATAGATAATAAACACTGTTCCAAAGATACTTAAAGGGGCTACTGGTCCCAGGACGGAGATCCTGACTCCCAGGCTGATTTGTCTCCAAACCATCTGTCACCATCTGAGCCTCCACAGGCACTTCCCCTTCTGTGTGTGACAACACCTCGACACACACTCTGCAGTAAGAACATGAACTCTGCACATGTGTGTGCACCGGCTATCTGTGCTGGCCACGTCTATTGCTGGTTGCTACACGCGCAACCAGCACACCATGGCAACAACATGGCATATTCATTTTGTGCGCCCAACGTTGTAATTTCGAGTCACGATTTGGCGTTGACACGCACAAAAAAAAAAAAAAAAAAAAAAGTGACGAAACTGTTTTCCTGGATAGTTTGGAAAGCAAAATGAAAGAAGTGAAATGGTTCTTCTAGCAAACGAGCCGGGGGTAGGCTGTCGTCTTCCTCTGAAGAGAGAAGAACGGGAACTAAAAGGTCAAGAGTTTTGGGTCAGCGCTCGTTTACGGCAACTTCATTTGGTTCGAGCAACAGAACACGCACCTATTTGTCTTTCTACCATCATCAGGTGAGCTCTTTGTATCCCCTGTTACTCCAAGCTTATTCGTCAGCTCGTATTTCCCCCATTTGCATTCGCTCGCTCGCTCCAGACCCCGCTCCTTCAGATGATTTAATTGGCTGAAAACTGTTTACACAGAAACGCGTTTGCACCCTTCGCTCCCTGTAGACGATCCGCAGAGTCGTAAACAACTTTAGCAGATGAAGAGGCTTTTTATCATTCCCGCACAATTTCCACAACACGCCGGGAGGTTTATAGCATCCCGTATTTAAATTACATTTGAAGACTTCACATGATCGGGGAGCTTTTGCATCCTAGATTTAGGCCCTGATGTGTCTAATCTCGCTCTTTTTATTTAATTTAATTTTTTTTTTTTTTACACGCTCACTGTTCTTACCTGGAAACAAACTGCCTGCTTCTTTTGAGATATCAAAGTGCTCTAGATTGTCCGTGGTGAGGCAGGGATAATTAGAGCCTCCACAGATGTTGCACTTTGATGTCAAACGTCTCCTTTGATAAAGCAATTACGCATCTTGATTTTCATTCGGCCGAACAAGGAAACTGTCCTCTCCTTGAATTGCGAGCCAATAAAATCCCCGGAGGAGCGACGGTTGTTTAAAGTCATCAAACTGACAAATCGGGTCAAGTCCACGACCCACTGCAATCCCCAATGTTAGCTGCTACTGCTGCCACTACTATCCTGCTTGCATGCTCTGATAATTCCCAATGTGAGCCTCACAGAAGGGGGGGAAAAAAAAAAAAATTTGCCTACCCCAGCAGCCCGTGCCGACGCACAGCCAGGCGGCTTAAGCCTGGACCCGGCCCGTTTTGTTTTCACTGGCTCACTGGGTTTGACCGGCTGTGACCCACACTGTGCACCTTCACTATTCACTTATGAGTCTAGGATCAATATTGGAACTGATATAAGAGCTTGTATTTGTTTTTCTTTTTATCATTTAGGCTTGTTAACTTATTATTTTATTTCTGTTAACTTTGTTATGTTATTGTTAGCTATTATTTTTATTTTATTTATAAGATTTACATTGAGTTTATTTACTAAAAGCAATATTATTATTATTTTTTTAAATGTTGGATTTATTTGTTTTATCTATTTGTGTTTTACTGATTTATCTTTTATCTACTACTAGGGCTGGACAGTAAATCCAGACACATGATTAATATCAATAGAAACATTTCACTGAGCTCTGGAACCGCACAGCACTCTGGGAGATGTAGGCAGAGGACAGGCTTCAGATGCTCAGCCTATCACGGCCAGCTAATAAAGGTTGTTAATAGCAGCAACTAACTCGTTCACTCCTTGGTTACCCAGCAACAAACTGTTGAATAACTGGCGCAGCAGCAGTTTCAGATTTTGCCACCGGGCCTCATAGCTGCATAAAAACAAACAACATTGAGTGAAAACTGTGGATAAAACAGGAGCATGTCATCAGTTTGGTGGAACTTCATATAATTAAAACAAAAAGCTAATCAATAATTATTGTTATCGACTGATATGAAATGCTTATATCGTGATACGTCTTTCAGCCATATCGAGCGGAACCTTCCACTATTTTTTTTTTTTTACATACAGCAGAAATGCTGTTTTGATTAATTTGTTTGCAATTTGACACACGATATGACAATTTGTAGATATGACCATATGTATATGAATTTGTGCAGCACTGCAACGTGTACTTAATCTATAGGACAGTCTATAAGACCTTGTTTCTTGTCAATCACACGCACTACACAAAAAAAAATTTAATAAAACAGTCTTCCTCCACACATGCCAACATGTGTGGATATCAACTCTAGTGTCACAAGCTGCACCACCGGGTCGAGGTAACACAGCCTGTTTCACGAGGCAAGGTGACAGGAAGTGTGAGAGAGAAGATAAAGTGGAAGAAAGAGAAAGAAACAGCTGGTGCAGTCTGGCCTTTTGCCCACGACGAGAGGACAGCCAGAGACAGGCCTTGAGCTGAGGACAAACACTCCAACAAAAAGCAGAAAAAGACTTTCAGAATCACGCATCTCTCCAGCTGATGAAGCCAGAGGTCCAGTTAGCACAGAAGCAGAGTGTGAAAGGTTCAAGTGGCCACTAGGCTCATGGAAAAAAAAAAAAGGAGCAAATTATTAAAACATTTGAAATATTAATTGTATGTATTAAAACATTTATCATTTATTCAGCTCAAACAGATCCTGTCAATTATTCAACTAAAGGAGACACAAACTTCCGAGTTAAGAAAGTAAATGAGACATTGAACTTCTCCTCAGACTTTGACCTTACATTAAACAGTCTTCAGCTCACTGGAGCAGCTATCCTACCCTCTTAATTTAGAGAGTCTAAATTAAAACCGCAAGAAATGTGTCCCTCTTGTGTACAGTGTGCGGTAATTATTATGTAACTCTGTACTGACCCAGTATTAATAAAAACACAAAATGCTCATCAGCCACTTAACAAGAAGCTCTTACACATACCAAGTCCCAGATACTTCAGTAAAGTCAGTGCAAAAGATATGCTTGAAAACGCCACAGTTTTAAAGTGCACTAAGGCAACACAGTTCATTTGTGTTATGTGGTTGTGTGTTGTGTCCAACTCAACTCAACTCAACAGAGTTAAGGAAGCTACTATAAAGTTTTGATAAAGTGTGTGGTAAAACACACACAGCACATATACAAGTGTTTGTGCCTTGACCAGTTAGCTGACGTGCTAAGCTAGATTTAGCGAGTTTCTTCTTCTCCGTTTTGAAGTCTCGTTTCAGTGTTGCTCCAGCGACTGTGGACACATTTTACATGAACAGTCGACGTTCTGCTTCATAAACTTCAGAACATGTTTCGGTACGAGTGTTGTGATATTGAATACGAGGTGTTTCAGTTGCTCTCTTCTGTGAAAGAGAGAATACGTTCTCTCTTTCACTATGAAGATCACTGTAAAGTGTTTAAAAATATTTTGTTATCCAGATTGGTTAGATTTTTGCACGTTGAAATAGGGCGCTAATTTTAAAACGTGATAATACCACAGAAAGTGGTCACACAACAACTACCGGAGTTGAATTTAGTCACAGTGTCTCTTGAAAATGAAATGATCGGGAGACACCCATTTTTAAAAAAAAAAACACTTCAGCATATAAAAACACACACCACTTCTAAGGGTTTCTCTCCCTCTCTAAGTGAGCAGAAACACACATGCAGAGGACTTAGATAAGCAGTGTGGAGGTGGGGAGCTGCAGACTAAATACAGAAAGAGACATCTAGAATTATGGCAGCTGAGGCTGATTTGGCTCTGCAAACCTCCTCCCCTCCACTTCGAGAGAACCATTACAAACCACATGTCTAACGTTATCAGAACACCACCATACATAGGCATATATATACATATATATAGTCCATGTTGCAACATTGGAAGACTACACATTAATTCTGCTTGCAAAACGAAATAAATAAACAAATGAATCAATATTAGTAAAAATCTGCAAACTTCAGCCCAACTACTTGGAGATATTTGTTTGAAAGCCCAAAAACAATATATAGGATATGACAGTTGGCAATATTCGCCTCCCCTAATAGCCATTTGCAAACATTAGCTAGTGGATTTGCAAAGCATTTTGTTCTTGAAAAGCAGAACTCCAACAGAAAACCCCACGCTTAAATAAAAAACAAAAGAACTGGCATCCATTATACGGTAGTAGTGGACAGATGACATACCTAAACAATGGAACATCAACAGTAGTGGGGAATAAAAGCATGTAGCAAAAGCCAACTTGCATGTCAAACAAAGCTTCGGCCGCATGGTATTAGTTTCAGTGCTCCAGGGCTAACATCTGTATGCAGACACCGTCAGCTGCCAGATTGCAGAGACAAATGTTTCTTCTTTTGAATCTAAGGGCAGGTTTTTCAGAGTACAAGCCCGATAAAAAAAAAAGAGATTGATAGACAGCACTGGAGGGCAAACATTGACAATTTTGTGTTATCAGCCCTAAGTGTGTGTGTGTGTGTGTGTGTCTAAGGCGTTGACAATATAGCCACATCAAGGACATTCATTGCTGTATGTTCCTCATCTTGATCCAAATTTTTAAATGGGTATTATGGGGCATTATGTAAAATAGATGTCTCTTTTATGGATATTTGAGGAATCCTTGAATCTGCTGTGGCAACCATTCTGGGGTTGCTCTCACAAAGCGCCGTCTGTTTCCACAAAACTCCACCTTGGAGCCAAGTCATTCTTGATATATGCAACATTTTTATACAACTGAAGGTAACAGGTACTTGATTGTGCTATTAAATGGTATTACGTGCCTGGAAAATACACAGTACACCGAAAATATGCCCTTGAAGGCCACAAGTTGTAGATTCAAATTAAATGTGAAGTCATCACAATATTTTGAGGACAGTTTTAAAGAAACGTGGTTTGTTAGAAAAATGTAAATTGAACATAATTGTCATAATGTGAAACAATTCTTTAACCATAATGTGACGGATGCCTCTTGGACAATAGACCGGACCCAACAGTGTTCAGCTCTTATGTACTGGTGCTTTTCTAGGCTAAAAGCACTCAGTGGCTTAAAAGCCTTCTCCTTTGCAGGCCATTATCCACCAAAGCATGTTAAACCCTTGACTTAATCGTTTATTATTGAAAACTCAGCAAGAAGCCTTTCCTCCTGGTGTTATGGGAAAATGGTTCACGGTGAGATGTAAAAATGTAGGTTAAGGATTTGTCAAGTCAGCCGCTCCGTGGTGTGGCTGAATTTAAGAGGGCAAAGCCGCAGCAGACCGGGACAGCGGTGCCTTAAAGGAGACGCCCCTGCTCCAGAGTGGGAGTGGGAATGTGTGTTTTACAGCCGTAAATTGCGGTGAAAGTTCACGCAGAGAGATCAATATCAAGAGTTTATTGAAAACTTACTATGTCATTAAGCAAATAATATCCTACCTTGAATTTCCTTCAAGGCAGGGAATTAGTCAGAGAGGCCAATTTTCATGTTTAGTCCAAGAAATGTCGCGCATAAATTGCATAAAAAGATTAAAGCGCACGATTTGTTAAATTACAGAATAATAACTGAGGTTTTAAAGGATAAATCTAAAAAAAAATAAAATAACATTACAATGTTCCTTCATTCTGTTGGCACAGTATTCAGAAAGCTTCCCAAATACAGAGTTGCTCAAACTTTTTGTCACATTGTTTACATTTGTCAAGTCAAAAGTGCCTGTAGGTCATAAAAAAAAAAAAAAATA
>CAEGAE010027444.1:0-12223 GCA_903067095.1 Girardinus metallicus
TATATATATATATATATATATATATATATATATATATATATACAGTTAATTTAGAAAAGAAAAGAATAAGCTTGGGTTTCACTTTTTGCATCATAAGTACCCAAGTAGTTATCAAAGGCACAAAAAGAAAAAAAAGAAAAACTTTTAAGCACTACAAAAAAGCACACTGAAAACTTCAGTTGTAAAAGCCAGAGGGCTGTTTACAAAAACAGGATAGTGGATCAAGCCAAAATTTTCCACCAGGTTTTTGCTAATTGCTGCTTGATAGTCTGAAGGCGCTGAATGAGAGAGTCGCTGCTCTGTGAGGTGGAAGCTCAGGTGAAATCAAACAATCTTGGAAAGACATTAAAAGAAGAACCACAGGTAAGACTTTTATGTTCCAACAGACTTTGAGCGAGGAGCAGATCGTGTAAGACTCAGGAAAATCAACGTGCAGCATTAAAACAAGTGTTTGGGGGGCACCTCTGTGGAATTATGTTTGAACACACCTGTCACCATGCTCCTTATGCACAGAAACCACTCTGTGATGCTTTTTTAACATCCACACACTCTGATGAGAATGTATTCATCTTAGCTGGAGAGGAAGACAGTGTTTGGATTGGAAATGAAACTCCAGTGGACCTGCTGCGTTGTGCTCAGTGAAGGAGAAGAATAGCTGCTCAAGCAAAAAACACAAAGCCTGTGTTGGTGCTGACCCTGACCTTGTCCACAAAACCCCTCCTGCATCCACCATTCGTACTGGTTACCTCCTCTTTCAGAAATACACTCTTTTGCAATGCCATGCTCAATAAAACCTTTCCATGTGTGTATTATCTGAAACTACAAACATGAGGCTTATAAAACACTTCATAGAGAAAGTACACTTAGAGGAGTGTGACCTTGTTGGAGTGGATGCTGGCGTTATGGGGCAGGATAAAGAATCCACACTGATGTCTTAAAAGGAAAGGCAGTATTATGCATTTTCCAGGCATATCGTGATATTTTATAGTACAATCAAGTAACTATGTTACCTTCTATTATAAAAATACTATACATAACTTAAAAGAAATTTGACTTCGTAATTTAACACCTTGAAATTGGGCCTCTATCTCTTTAAAAACTCCTCCTCTGTCTGAAACTCCTCCATCAGGAAGTCAAACATCCATGAATGAAACATCTGCAAACTCACCTCAGCGTGCTGGGAACTTGAAAGTGATGACTGGATTTTTATGTTTGATTAATTTGACTAATAATAATTAGGGTTGGGATTTTTAACTTGGTAATTTTGATTAATAATGTACACAGATTTTAACATGTGATGATGATTTCAACGCAATTAATTGCTTTTACACATTCAAATACAAAGGTTCCGTCTGGAGTCTGTACTTGCGTGTTTCTGATACACCCCTAAAACTGATGCACAAGGGACGTTCCCAAACAGCAGCGATGGAGGGCAAATTAGGGTTTATTTTTGTTTCAAAAAGTCATCTGATGGGACACTGGAAAAGACTTTAAGCAGCAAAAAGAGTCTTTGATTTTAAAATGTTGCTCATTTTGTCAATGTATGGTTTTTCTTTTATTGTTTAATAACAAAACCTACAATTAACTTGATTTAAGACTTCATTCGAGCCATCCCTCCCACTAACACTTTCATATACACCCCCTTTTCTCTTACACCCCTAAATAGACTGCATTGCAGCTGGTCACCTTGTCTAATTGGTAAGTAGAGTCCATCTGCTGTGTGTAAGTAAGTCTCAGTTTAATTCCAGCTCTTCTGTGAAAGTATTAGAGTTTTTGTTAGAGAACGTTAGAGAATAAACAGCCTCATGAAGTCCAAGGAACATCAACAGTGAGTCATACGCTCCATAAATCTGCTCTGCATAGAGAGGATACTGTCATGTTTTGTAAATATATATGTGTGTATATATATATATATATGTACCTGGAAAACATGTTTTCCATATTATGCCTGGAAAACGTATAGGTTAAGTGAAAACTCTTCCTTCATGATGCTTCTTATAATCTATAGATGACACTTTGTTATTTGTCAGCTCAGAACTTAAGGTTGCCATCAGATCTCTGCTTTTGTTCTGGATGCAGCAGAGTCCTGTGCAGGGATATCATCTGAAGCACCGCAGAACCAATTCAGGAACCTTCCAGCTACACTCAGCCTCTCGACCTCTGAACCAACCAGCCGCCTTTGATTTATTACTTCAGTTCGGCAACAAACAGCCTGCCTGTCTGCGTATGGCTGTTTACTGTGAGCTGGAGCTGTTTGGTCTTCTTCAGATGGGGGGATATTTGCTCCCAAAGTGGAGACAGAATAAATAAACAGTTGTTTTTTTATATATATGCTGTGCTGGAGACAGAGTAAACAGGAGGTTGGGGCTGAAGTTTTGAAAGTTTCATGACATATTTTCTTGTAGAAACTGACATGTACAGCACAGGGCTACCCAAGGAATGTTTTATGAACTCCAAGAGGCAGCAGGGGCAAACCCTTAAACAAGTCCATACTGGGTCTGGCTGGAAGACAGATCAGGTCCCAATTGAGATAATAGTTAACCCCACTCCTCCAAATTTACCTGTGAGTGAAAGATCAGAACAGACAGGATTTAAAGACTCCAACCTTGATGTGGAACCTCGAAGAAAGAATGTAATCTTACATCTCCCTGCTTTAAAACTCTGCAGTAGACCTGGTCACGTCTGCTTTCTACATGATATGTACTGTGTACTATAGTGCAACTCATTACTAGCTGCTTCAACAGCTGAAGCAGAAAATGTATCACTAATGGCAATTGGAAATGTAATGACATGAATTAGCATACTAGCAAGACCTGACCCATACCAAGCCAGTCACAGTGTTTGTATTTATCATATGTAAATAAAAAAATATCTGAAAAGTTTGCTGTGCCTGCATGTTCTACCTCGTTTAACATCTAATCAGGAAACAGGGTACTTCCAACTTAAAAAAGTATGGCACCAGTGTAATCCTACCAAGACATGATGGTCCACCTAAACTGACAGGCTGGTGAATGTTAGACTTCCGAACTTATAATGGCATCTTGATTAAAATCTAAGACTGAAAATCTATAAAATAAAATAGGGGAAGGTTGGGAGATTCTGCTGTACAACAATCAAGCATAGATAAAACCGTGAAATTTCTGGGATCTGTTTGTGGCAGCAGCTTGACGTTCCTCATGCTTTGTATGGGGAATGTATGTTCTTCATACGGAGTTAAGGCTGTAAAGATACAGCTTTAACCTCGTAGTGCCAGCTTCAAAGTTTTTTTATTTCTGCACTTTGCCTCATAGGGGATGCCAACAGAAATGAGCCAATGGCAAAAAGGAACGTCATCCAGACAACTGATTATCAATTTGCAGCCATGACTAACACAAAAAAAGCAAACTAGCAAAGGAATGTTAGCAGCTAGTTAGCAGTAGGCTCAACTGTCTCAAGTCAGAGAATGCAATGAAGATGTATGAGGGTCTGTCAAACTCTTGCCAGACAGAAAAGCTCCACAGGTAAAAAACAATTGTTTGGATATCATTTTATAATCTAACCCTGCGTTAAACCATCTGACAGCTTTCTTTCTGACCCATCGCTGTGTTTGTGGCTGATGGCCTCTTGGACTGAAACAGGTTTACTGGAGGTTTTTTCCTGTTAAAGGGTCTCTGAAAGTGTCAGCAAGTCCAATTTAAGATTTTATGACTTTTATAATGCCATCTTGAATGAAATTTCAAGATCGTCCAACCATCCCCTATAAATATAGGGGATGGTTGGGCGCTCCTGAAGTATTAAATTAGTTGCAATGTTACATTGTATTAGCATAGCAAATCCCCCGTAGTGACAAGCTTAAAAGTCTGTGAGTTTTTTTGCACAGAATGCACCTAGCCTGGTATGGGTTGGCAACAGAAGTGAGACAGACATCATCCAACCAATTGGCGATAAATTTGTACCAACCCATGACAGGCTCAGAAAAGCTAGCTAGCTAGTCAGCAAGGGTATCCAAGCAGCTAGTTACCGGTAGCCTCATCCGGTAGCCTGAAAAGCAATGAATATCAAAGTCCCACATGAAAAAAACTAAATATTAAATAGTTTTGTCATTCCAAAATATAAGACCTGTGATTACCATACTTAAGGCCACCTAACATTTTCATGAATTTATAACATTTTAACGCCTTAGTGTTGTATAAAATAAGTTTTCAGCCTGTTTCAACACGCTTGGAAATCCAGTGAAGTAGGTTCTAAAAAAAGGGGCTGGTACCAAGCACTGGTACATTGCACAGATACAGGCCTGTTAATTGAAGACTGGAATATAAACTGAATGTTCCAATCATGTTCTCTTATAATCGAGTAGACCTGCACTAAGACGTTAGTTCTCTGTTCAATGTTTTGGCTCATAAAGGGATGAATACATACATTCTCAGTTAAATAAGCAAAATCATACCAGACTTGAGTGACAGTGAAAAAGCAATGTGCTCTTTGGATTTCATTGTTGAAGTAACCCGCTTCCTTGGAGGCTTTATCTAAAGCAACAGAGCGATGTCGGTTTCATGTGCATGAGGGTATTTGGAAATCAGCCATTCAGCAGTCATCGCCACTCTAGTCTTGATATGTCAGAGATATGAGGGCTATGGGCGGGCAGTGCTGTGAAGACACCGTTTCATGTTGCGCTGAAACATGATGTTCTCACAAAGGGGAATGCACTATCCATCTCCTTGTGGTTTTCCATATTCACCTGACTCCCTCAGGAGTCAGTAATATTGTCAAAACCGTTCTTTACTCCCAAATGATTTACACGTCAATAGTACGGTTTGTTTTTGCTCCAAACATCAGTGGCTTCTGATGCTTTTGCACACTCTGAGATGGAGTTTTGCATGTCATAAGGGAGAAAATTCATTGTGCTAAGGGTGACCTTGTGGGAAGATCTGGCTTATGACTCAGATGTTGTTGATTTGTTATGACAGAGAACATCAGACCAACCGTCAAACACCCTCACAAGCAAAGGCGTGTAATTGAGTGACAATGATTGCACCACAAAGGTGTCAGCAGTGCTGCTAAAATCAACTCCTAATAGTAGGATGCCACCCGACTGATTATTAGCTAGTTGAGCCGCAGGAGCAGCTTCTCACTTAACACAGCTTATAATCAAATGGAGACAGTTAAAAATGTCTTTGCTGCCAACTGCAATTCTGTAGACATCTTTATCATTTTGTGTAAATGAAACAAGGGAGGGGGCTAATAAATGCTTGCCTGTGCTTCCCCACAGTTGCCTGCTCTGAATTTACTCAGGCAGGCATAAGGCTGGATGTGGGTCAGTGCATCCCAGATTTGTCCGATGACGAACAGAGAGCAGCGGAGAACATCTTAGTTTTTGTGTTATATTCGCGAACCTCTCAAAAAACAATATCTGACCTAAATCTGAAGTGTACACAGGAGCTAATTACATTTTTAAGGCAGAGACTGAACGACATAATGCCCTTTGAGGGAGAACTTTTGTGTGGGCTCAGAAAATTGTGATTGCCATTATTACAGGTTGAATTGGTTGTTCCTATGGGTATTAAAATGATCAATGTGGCAAACTAAGCCTTTTAACTCTGGGATTGTGTTTAAAGGGACAGGACAGGTCCCCAGTGTGTTACTTTAAAGGCGCTTATAGTTGGCTGTGGCTGGTTTTTGTATTTTTCTGATGACACATATTGTACTTATAAAGGCTTACTTACAAATACATTCTTATGGATATATTGCTTTGAGGTGAATATAATTAACTTTTTAGCTAGCGATGTCCTCCATGACAAATGGTGAAATTATTTAAGGGATATGAATACTTCGGGAATATTAAAACCATGTTCCAGTTTCTGTTTGAAATTCTGCTTCATTTTAGCAATGATGGAAAAGACAAAAGACTGGAAGTTTTTGTGATAATAATTTTAACAGATGAATTTCTGAAGGAGTGTGTTGTGTGTGAATGTTTCTTGGTTGGTCGACTCTAAGTTCTGATGGATTGTGAACCCAGATGGATACACTGTTTACTTGTGAAATGTTAGATAAATCAAATGGTGACCTATGGGTGCTGCAGTGAAACAAGCCTGCCAGTCTGATGAAAGTCTGAGATCTTTATTTCACTTTTTTTTTTTTAAAAGCAATTGGCAGAGCAGCCTTGTAACATAACTCAATACATCCCTTGTCAGTTAAATACTGCTAGGTGGGAGGAGCTGGGCAGAGAGGAGGCAGCAGGTGGATGGATGTGGAACCAAGGACTTTAATAAAACATAAAGAATAAAGCAGAAACAGGAACAACAGAAACAAAACTACTGGGGTCAGCAGCAACATTTCAACCACTTAGGGTAAAGTACAGCAACAATACAAGAACCTAAGTATACTCTCACCAGCCACTTAAATAAAGAGGACTTTCTTATGTTTAAACCAACAATCACAACGACGAAGGGAATTTAACTCAGATTTTATTTTCAACCATTTGGAATGAATAAAGTATTTATTAATTGAATTGAATAAACTAATTTGATATGGACACATTCACTGCTTTTTTACAATGAAGCCTATACTTAAATTAAGTTAGCAAATAATTGCATGCTGAGACTAAATTAAAGGCAAACGGATTTTAATTGACTTTTGTCTGTAAATGAACTTTTCATGCTAATAAAACTTTTCCATTGTTGGCAGATTAGTCAAATGCCAGATCAACATAAAAAACACATTATTTCTTAAAGAGGAACAACAAAATTAATACAAGCAGTGCCACAGGCTTTTCATTAAAATAGTTAATAAAAAAAAACTATTTTCCAATTTTTTTCCCTTAAAACTAAAATAAAACAGTCCAATCATTTTAAACAAGTGCAAGAAGTGGAAATTCTAGTACAGCTCCCTGTGGGACTCCAACGCCATGCATCCATCCACAGCTCCTCTGGCGGAACCCTAAGGCATTCTTAGGCCAGCTGAGAAACATAGTCCTCCAGCGTGTCCTGGGTCTTCCCCGGGGTCTCCTCCTGGTGCAGTGTTTCTCCATTATTTTCTATCATGCCCCTCCTCAGGGATCATCATTTTTTTCGCACCCCCCCCTACTGCTCAATGCCTTTCCCTGCCCAGAATTTAAATACTATTGTGAATCTGTTCATATTTAATAATTTATCTGTACAAACCACTGGCTCTGACATTGTATGACCTTTGTCATCAAAACCGCAGTTTTATTGTTCTAACCCTCAAAATAATTTCCAAAATCAGTTTATTGAGTGAATCGGTAACATTTAATAAAGACTACACAGGTTGAAAGAGAAAAAAGTGCAATGATTCACTGGGATGTGCATTTTTAGACTTAATACAGTAAAACTATTTACAACTGTAAGCATCAGTTACTTATCAGCTTCTTCAGTTTAGTTTTTCACAAGGTAAATTGTTTTTAACATTTATTGTGGAAAAATTTGCAGCAATATTGCTTGTATTTCGGCTTGTCAGATGAGAAGAGATGAAAAGTGCATAACATTTTGCAGTAACAATAAAAAGATAAGTTTCGTCGATTTCCTGGCCTTTTTCTGCGAGCTACATTTACTTGCTTATGATGGCATAAGGGGCCAGGCTTTGAGTTTTTGATTTGGGCTTTAAATACGAGTAAAGTTGGACAAGAATAAAGTCGTAATTTTATGATAACTTTTCACCATACTGAGCTAAATTGCAGAATACTGAGGGTCTTGTAAGGTTATAGTTGGTACTGGTTAAACAAATGAGTATATACTAAATGTTTTAGCACACCAGAAGCAAATTTTCAGCCTGAGGACGTTGAAACGATTGTTTAAACAACTGTTTCATTTAATAGAAAGAACCAGACTTGCTGAGTTTACACATTACTCTTTCGAAGCTATTTAATTTACCGACTTTCTTCTGGCAATATTGCGTCTTTATTCTGCCAGTATTTAAATTATTCTGCTAATACGACTGGGTTCTAGTAGTATTAAGACTGTATTCTTGTATTTGAAAACAAAAACCTCTTAGCCTGGCCATAAAACTCCGTCATACTTGCTTTACTGACCTCTTCTGCCGTTTTTCTTTTCACTGTCAAACTTCTCCATCTCTCCTCTATGACGGTAGATATATTTCAAAATATCTGCTCCTTCCACTTTTTATTGTTGTTTTTTCCTCTGCTCCGTTTACAACAGTGCTGTGTAGCTACTTCTACTGGAACAGGCAGCCTGCTGATTAGTTCGAACGCTGCTCCCACCTAGTGACCGGATGCTTGTTTATCAGTTAACCAAAGTCCTGCTTCTCGCCCCCCTGACATTTCGCCACAGAACCCTGGGGGGCGCGCCCCACTATTTGCGAAGTACTGTCCTGCTGGGACGTGCTCGGAACACTTCACCAGGGAGGCGTCCAGGAAGCATCCTAACCAGATGCCTGAACCACCTCATCCTCGCATGGCTTGTATTTGTGTGTTTTTGTTTGACACACACATGATGTGTGTTGGAGATGTGGTTTGTACTCTTGTGGGCCAGGTGTAGTGATAGTATTGTGGTACCCTCTGATAATGTCCGGCAGGCGCCCCTGTGGATCAGAATCACTTCATTGCCATTGACAACATTCTATCAAAGCTGGGAAATTGCTTTGAGATAAAGGTGCAAAAATAAAATGATAATGAAATAAAATATAGATATGAAGAATGAAAAATAAAAATATATGTACCTTAGCTTGCAACAGAAGTCCATTACAAGACACTGAACCTCTTAGATATAATTTAACAAAATGTGAAAAAGCTTCTGCTGGTAGACAGCTATGACTTATTTTTCTTCTTTTCCAAGACTACATCATGTGGCAGAATGTTCCAAATCTCATATGTGGCATCAGAGCTCACTTGCTCAAGTAATGATTATGCTCAATCACTATATGTTTTGCCTAAAAAAACGATCAGTACTGGCTCCTCTCCTGCAGATCTCTCACAAAGCCCTTAGTAATTTTTCAGGTGAACTAGCGTAATGCATTAGCTCCAGAGGTTTCCAGAAGTGTGCAATATGAGGAACAGATGAGCCGCTCGGCAGACACTATGGGGAACAGGGGGTAGCAAATGCACCCGGGAATCTCCAATCAAAAGTTCCTTTTTCTGAAAGCCTGTGAAGCACTGCTGATTTTCTGGAAGCTCTGTTCCCACAGAGTCCATAAATAACACTCAAAGTACACTTGGTAAATCTTATCTCTGCAGCTTGTTAAAGCAAAAGCACTTGAAGAGAAAGGATCAAATAAACCATGCATGGTTGATTTCACACTCACATTGAGCGCATTTAACGCAATACCTTTTGATTTGGTTTGGACAAAGAGGAGCTTAATGCAAGCAAAAAACATTAAATCCTCCCGTTTACTTGTTATGTCTGTCTGTCACTTTAATCTGAAGCAGGATCCACCAAGGATCAGAAGAACCCGAGTGCTCATTACTGTCTTGCTATCTGAATGACTAACAAAACTGGGTGCTAATGAGTTTTAATGTAGTAAGCATAGCATTTTGTGGCACTATAATTAACCCAATGCATGCTAACATGCATGCCACGTTAGCCACATGCTAACGTGGCTGCTGCTGGGTTTCACAGGCCTGGACAAGTCAATGCGGCGTAGTGAAAGCTGTCCTCCGCTTTCGTCCAACACCTGACAGCGGAGCCAGGGCTGCAGATAAGAACAGCAGTGTGAAAGTTTGTTGAAAATGAGGCAGCGACCCTAAACCTGCAGGCCGGGTCCGACATGATGGTCGGTCAACATGCAGGAGTCACGCCTGTTCACCAACTGGGAGTTTTTTTCACTGACAATGAGAACCATCTGTACACAAATGTTAGTCATTCTTAATAGGACCACTTTGACAATCTTTTATTTTTATTTTGCATAGCCTTACAAAAGTATATCCATATCCCCAAACTTTATTTTACATTTTTTCAAACATATTTTTTTCTGTTAATTGTTGGTTTATGTGACAGAGCAGCACAAAGCATTGGATAGTTGAAACCTGTAGTAATGTAACTGCAATTCTATATAAGGCAATATCTATATCTTTGGTTGGACAGAGGTTTAACTCCACTGAGAAAAACAGAATTTTGATGCTAGTTGTGCTGGAGGACAACAAACTTTCTGGAGGAACTTCCATCCATTTTCTGTACACCCTTGTCCCTAGTGGGGTCTGGAAGGGTGCTGAAGGTTGGGGTTCACCCTGGACAGGTCACCAGTCTGTCAACACAGAGACAGACAGAACAAACAACCATGCACACACACACTCACACCTAGGGAGAATTTAGAGAGACCAATTAACCTGACAGTCAAATTTTTTTGCACTGTGGGAGGAAGTACCCAGGTACCCCAGGTTCTCTCCGAAGTACTCAGAGAGAACCCACACATGCACAGGAAGAACATGCAAACTCCATGCAGAAAGACCCCAGGCCGGGAATCGAACTCAGGACATTCTTGGAGGCAATGACTTAAATCCAACATGTTGGAACATGTTAGATTTAAATTAGCTTTTCCATGGCTTAGGGGTCTCTGAAGATGCAATTTCATTAATAAAAAAAAAAACTAAAATATTTTTGAATTAAAAATAAAAAAAATTACACATTTATTACTTGTACAGTTCAGGAAGTGACAACCAAAACTTCAAGACATTGAACTGTATTCAAAGAAAGTTTACAAAACAGCCAAGTAAATTAGCTGTTTTGGGAAAATTGGCAAAACTGCTAATGTTCACAAAACTGCTAAAGTTAGCAAAAGCACTAAAGCTTAGCTAATTCGATAAAGCAATTAGCTTTATCAAATTAGCAGAAGTGTACTCGCCACTGGCAGTCAGTGATTTGTAAAGATTTTACAAGCCAGATTCAAACTCACATCTCACAGAAGAGTGACAGAAGAAGCTACAGATCTGCTGATCTGTTCAGTGACCCCCTCTGCCCTCCTATTGTGTCATGCTGTGAGCACATCATCTGTGCTGAAGGACCCTAACACAAAATCAGGATAGAAGCAAGTTTAGTGTACAAGCAAGTCCTGAGTTTCATTCTCTCACTTCAGAAAAGAACGAAACTTTAGTTTTACCTTCAGTAAACTTGTACATTTTTTTCTTGTGCACTGTCGATACCTCTGCTCGTAATTGTGCAAGCCTTAAATAGGCTTATTGGATTTATTGTGTTTGAAGTGCAAATTTAAAAAGACAAAAGCTCTGAATATAGTCAGTAACTCCATGTTGCTGTTTATAAATCCCCTGGTGACATACTCCTGCTTCAGTTAGTAATACAGCCTCACAGCAGGAAGAACGTGGGATTTATATCTTGCTGTTCAGGTCAGTTCTTCCCAGAGTTTGCTCGCTCTGCAGGTAAAAAAAATAAAAAATCCTGTGACTTTGACTGACTGCCAGGTGTTTGCTGCCAATCCAGGATGTGGCTGAAAGTGGCTATATACAGGAAAAACTAGTGTCAACACTCTCTTAACCTAAAATAGAACCACATTAATCCCCTTGTGTACATTTGAAGTTAGTTTTTTCTCAAGTTAGCTTCACATTTTTCTCATCTCCCTTGTGTACAAAACAATGATGCTCAAAATAGGTCGGCTGGAGATTAATATTTGGATCAAGGAGAGTCAAAGATGTAGAAAACATTTGTCCACAAGAGTAACAGAGAAGTACTTTCTGTTCTAGATACATAACTTAGGATACCAAGATGAGATCCATACTTACAAGAAAAAAAGGAAAAATTGAGATAACTTCAACAAATAAAAATACTGTTTTAAAATATAATTTTATTTATTAGGGGAAAAACATTTCCAAACCAACATGACCCTAGGTAAAAAAGTATTCGACTGTCTTATTAAATCATAAACTAACCATGATTAGAAACATTTTTTGGTTGAGTTTCACTTATCAGGCCTGATTAGTTCCATCTCTGGATCTAAAAAAAATTACTGAAGGAGAACCTGCCTGACAACTTGAAGAAGGCTAAGTGATCTGGAATGTTTCTTTCTGAACTACAGTGGGGAAAAAAGTATTTAGTCAGTCACCAAATGTGCAAGTTCTCCCACTTAAAAAGATGAGAGAGGCCTGTAACTGACATCATAGGTAGACCTCAACTATGAGAGACAAAATGAGAAAAACAAAATCAGAAAATCACATTGTCTGATTTTTTAAAGGATTTATTTGCAATTAGGGTGGAAAATAAGTATTTGGTCAATAACAAAAGTTCATCTCAATACTTTGTAATATATCCTTTGTTGGCAATGACAG
>CAEGAE010027451.1:0-14506 GCA_903067095.1 Girardinus metallicus
TATCTATCTATCTATCTATCTATCTATCTATCTATCTATCTATCTATCTATCTATCTATCTATCTATCTATCTATCTGTGGCTCTGTAGGAAGAGTAGTTGTCTTGTGATCAAAAATGATCGGAAAAAATGCTATATAAGTTCAGTCCATTTACCATCTATCTAGCTGCAGCATAAATAAACTTAGTTTTGTTTTTTGTTTAAAAATGTCACCCTAAGATTAAAGGGCCCCCATCTGGTCAGTCTGTCTGAAAACTTTCTGGAGGCGCCCCTGTTGGAAATCAACAACTACGTTGTTTTTGTGCAAAAATCATCTCCCCATTTTTTTAAAAAACTCTTCTTTCTCAAGTTTCAAATAAATTTTCTAAAATACCCGGAATTGCCATTTGAACTGCCATCGGCGCACAGGTGCATCTCTGGTTTCCTTGTCAGCCTATCGCTCACTGATTCATAACAAAGTTTCCAAACACAATTGGAGCCAAATAATCAGTCAGCATGCCAAATGCAGCGTCGTTCAACGACTCCTGCGTAAATTGAAATAAATAAAATCGCGCTCCTACCTCTGGACTCATGAATTCAAAGCGTCTTTTTTTATCCCCAAAGGAGATCCTCTGAAAACCAAAAAATGTCTGAGAGCTGCCGCTGCTTCCTCCTGAAGCGCTCCCCTCTCTCTCTCTCTCTCTCTCTTCCTCTTTTTCTCTCACTCCTTTTGGGACACGATCAGTCTGGAGAGTGGGTGTTTCTCTCCTTGTTATTCAGACATCCCTCCCTTCGGCTGATCCTCCTCGTCCCAACCCTTTCCTTTGGAGGGGTACATGTCAGATAGAGAGACAAACATGAAGCAGTGGCGCTGCAGAGAATCCTCCTCCAGGTGTCAGATCGCTCTCAGCCCCCCCGGGCTCCTCCAGTGCGCTTCCTCGGACACAGTGGGACCTGCCGCGGACGACTTAATCCGTGAGCTGCGGCTTCAAAGGACCCAGCAGGTCACTTGTGATGCTCGCTTGTTTGTGTGCTGACTTGTAAAGGGAAAGTCTCAGGATGGCTCTGTGCGCTCGGAGCAGGTGCCTGGCCATGCCCTGCTGCGCTGCCAGCTTTGATTTTAAAGGAGCAATGACACTGCTTTTTAATCGGAACTGAAAACACACAGAGACACACCCGCAGGTGTTTGTGTTGGTTTTTTTTTGTTTGTTTTTTTGTTTTGTTTTTCCAAGCTGTTTACACTTTATTGTGCTTGCTTCCACATTTTCAGGAACAAATAATCCTGGAGGCTTAGTTTTGGTAATTCTTCTCATTAAAGGAGAAACGTGCAGAAAGAGTCAACCAGTCATTTTATGTGTTGACTGTGGAAAATCTTCAAAGTCTTATTTGAAATAAAATGGAACAAAATGGTTAACATAAGACAAGTAACATTTCTTCTGACTACAGTATGAATCAGATCAATTTGTTCCTGTTTTAGGGCAATTAGTATGACCACAATAATTTATGTATACTTAATGCCAGAGTAATGGTTCTTAAATTTTTATTTTCCAGATTTGGTAGAATTGGTTTTAAACTGTGTTTGGTCAAATGTTTGAATTATGATGTTAATCCTGTTACCTTTAGACTCATTCATTCAATTTGTGTTGAATTTACCCTTTAAATGCAGCAACGCTTTGCAAACTCATCTGTCTATTTATGTTGTTTTTAGAGTAATTTCTTCCCATTAAGTCCATTTTGGGGACAGGACCCACACACCATGGATAATACTCAACAACTTCAGCCAGTTCATTTTAATTTCTGGGACACCAAATCCGTCTTCTTCCCAAAAGCTGTGGCTGACATTCCCATGGTGTTTATAGCTGGATATAATTGTTTGAACAGATGAAATTGGCACCTTCAGGCATCTGGAAATTGTACCCAGGGATGATCCAGACTCAAGGAGATCAACAGTTCCTCCTGAAATCTCTGCCTTTGCTAAGATTTTACATAAATAGTGCCTTGAGGTGTTCTCTCTTAGTAAATACACATTTTTGCCTCCATTTAAATCAAATTTTATGAAATTAACTAGAAGCTTACAAAGCCATCATCATCTGGGCTTCACAAATCTTTTAAAGGCAAACAAAATAATTTTGACATATTTAAAGTTCTGAATTTTTGAACAAAAATAAATAATTTTGCCAAAACTAATTAACCTAAAACAGCAAAGATTGAGTGTTATTTAATGCAAGACAATAAAATTAGGGTTTGTGTCTTTTTTTCCAGTGTACGTAAATATTTGACGTCACCTGCAAGTCTCTTATGAGCTACTTCAAAGATTGGTTATTGGACTGGATGCAACCTTGCCACTAAATGCTGACGGACTAAATGCAGCAGTTTATGGTGAATATATGCAGTGTTATGCAAAAGTCCTAAACATTTATTTAGTCCTGTACTTCCAAGACACCATATTTGTAACACTTAAATGGTTTTGACAAATTCAATAAAGTGGTTTTCTGAACATCTTTCAACCTTTAGCATTGGTTTAACTTTCAATTCATTGATAAAATGAATAGAAGATCGATAGAACAGTGAGAAGAACAGGGATGTGATGAAAGGAGGGAGAAACTCAGTGAAGCAACCTGACGAAAACAACTAAAACCTCTTGCAGGTAAGAATAAAATAAAGAACATAGACGTAGGTATGTCTCAGAGTCATCATAGAGATTTTCTTTTATCATTAAAATGTAACTAAGAGTCCAAACCTTCAGATTTCATACTGCGAACACAAAGAGAAGGGAAAAACTCAGGAGGACCAGAAACCGTGGGAGAACTTACAGAACAGGACAAAGGAGAAACTTCAAGGGAAGCAGTGACGAGTGAAAGTGCTTTAATACCGAGGAGGCTGATTGCTGGAAAGCTTTACAGGTGAGCTCATTTGTTGTGAATGAATGTCAGCTGTGAGGGGAGCAGAACTGAGTGAGTGAGGGAAAAAAAAAATTATACACAGAAAGGAAAACACTGGAATCTATTGAACTCAGATTAAAAAGATAGAAACCAAAAAACAACCCGGCAGAGGAGCAGATACCAGCTGAAACATGACAAGCAGACACAGGAACATGAATAACATGGAAAGAATCGTCAAGATAGAGACTAACGCCATGCATGACAGAGCCAAAAGCAATAACCATGCAAAATTACAACACAGAGGATCATGATTGATAATATAACTATACAGTGTTGGATTTAAATTCTGTCAAAATAAAGTTTCTGGTGCTCTAATTTACCAACTTCTGCAGGTTCAGGTTTTCAATTACCCTATGAATTATTCCATGGATGTATGGTTAAAAGTTTGTGGCTGCAATAAGTTCTTTTAAAATGTAATAGTTGTTTAAAGTGCATTTATATTTTCAAAAACCTTGGTAGAAATGGATGAAATCAGAGTGTCTGCAGCAAAATGCAGCAGTATCCTGCCATGACTCTGTGGTACCAAACAACCAGCCTCATATTTTTTAAATGATTTTAATCAACAGTTTCTGAAAAGAAATCTACCAAAATTTACATTTGACGGTGGTTTTCATTCATTTTGTTTGTCCTTTGACAAACAAACAGATCTCATTATTTTCTTGTTGCGGGTCCTTTCAATGCTTAAGTTATTTTAATGGTAAAAACAAAGTGCCATTGATCTGATCGCACAAAACCAGACAGCACAGACTTCATCTCGTTATTTTATAAACACAGATGAAGTTTGTGTTTATAAAACACAAACTTTTTATAAACACCCCCGTGATATAAGATTAAGAAGTTCTTATATCACAGGGTTGTTTGAACATTTTTATCAGGCATCAGTTGGTCCTGCACAACCAGAAGGATGTTGCTAATTCAAGAACAAGACAAGAACGGTGATCAATATGCAGACGGACTCCGTCCAAAGCATAAATGAGTCCCACTAACAAATCCTCTAAAGGCTGCTAATCCTATAAATTTAATTTGGATGGAACTATTCAAAATAATGAGAATTGACTTCAGTGAACTGAAGAAGTGCTGCAAAAAAAAGTTTCCTCTGTCATCGTGCCAAGATTTATTGACCTTAGAGAAGCGGCAGGCAAATGCAGCGCTTTTCATTCAGGCTCTGGACAAACTCCCTCAGGTTCCTCCCTCTGAAAACAACTTACAGAGTTTAGTACATCAGAATAATGAGTCAATAACAATTTATTAAAAAATGTTTTCACAGCTAGAAAACTATGCATCACATAGCAGTTCTCATTATATTTCCCAGGCTTCTTTGCTAAATTTTGTTGTGCATTATTCTATAATCAGTGGAAAAAAAAACCCATCAATATAATACTGTTCCTGACAGCTGGAGCTGTTGTGCTTTCAGATATTTGACCAATAAAGCTGATTCTGTTCCAGTGGAAGTTTCTCCATCAGCTTTGTCCTGCTCATGGTCAAAGGGCAGCTTGACCCAGCAGGCACTAAAAGTGAGAGACAGAAGGCAACACTGGACAGGTCACCAATTAGGTTCATAAAGTCTCCTTTTGTTTTGCTCTGTGTTTTAAGCTTATTTGAGTTGAAAACTTGTGAAACATCTTGCGTTGTGATGTTATCAACCTGCAGTACATTGAAGCATTCTCTTATTTTTTACATTTGTGCAGTAAAATTCAAAACTTTTCCCTTTAGAAGAAAATTAAGAATCACAACGAATCAGTGTTTTTCTCAGTGTGTGTGTGGGGAAGACACGTTCGAGCTGCGTAACTGTGCTCCTGCAGATGGCTTCGCTGCTGCAGAGCAGTCGCCCTGACTTTGCCCTGAGGGGTTACAAGTAGGAGTCTTGGGAAAGGGAAATGTGCCAGTGGCTGGTTGATTTAAACCGCTGAATACTTTTGTTCCAGGTGTGTCTCTTAAGCCCAAACAGACACACATGCTTGACTTATTTAAACAACTGTCCATCTGCTGCAAGCACTATAATCAGGTGAGGAAGAATTGTGCTCCTCCCTCCTTCCTCTTTCTCTTTTCCTGTCCTCCTGTCATCATCTTTTTATTTATCAGCTGCTCAGTAGCAGCAGACCACACACTGATGCAGCTTCTCTTTTGAGCTGATCCAGCAGAATACACAGTTTGGTCAAGACAGAAAGTGGTAAACGTTGTTATAACTAAACACCATGTTTACATCTTGGTACAGAATCAGATGTTTAGCTTCACACTGAGTTCACATTAGGTGGATTCACACTCACCCCTATTATACTTTACTCACTGATGATTAATAAAATGTTGTGTTCACCAAACTTTGAGGTGGCAAAAAAGAACATTAAGGCCGTGAAGGGTAAAATGTTTCCAGAACAAATGAACACTGCTCATAAAGGATTTCTTACTCTTCAGACATAAATTCAATCATTTATAATTTGTTTTTCCTGGATCTATTTGTTGTTGTTTTATTTCCCTTTATCCTTGTTTTTCCTTCCTCCAGTCATTTTCTGCTCCCTTCATCCTACATAAAATGCGGTACTGCAGAATAAAGGCATGACTAACAGAGTAAAAGTTTGTTCACATGTTATTTACTCCAATGAGATTGTTATGATTCACAAAGTCGTGTCATGACAACATCTATTTATTTATTAAAAAAAAAACACCATTGCTTCGTCTTACTTCTAAAGAAGTAGCCTAGAGCCTATTTGTTTTTTAAGTTATCTAAAAAAAAAACAGTAAAAACAAAACCCAAAAATGAATAACTAAATTAAAAAGCAAATAACTAAATTACTAAATAAATAAAAATGCAACAATGGCAGTTTATTCATGCCATGTGGTACCGGTTTGATAACTTTTTAAATGTTACCTGCAAAAAAATCCAAAAATAGTGTCTTCCTTACCTTTGGTATTTGCATAACTCTGTTATCAGAGACTTTCACTCAGGTAACCCTTACTTTAGGGATGCCTCTGCTTATGACCAGTCATTTAAGGCTCCGAAGCAGGTCATCATTTTTGGAGTGATAAAATCAAACTGCAGCACAGTCTCTCGCACTTCCTCTGTCTTACTGTAATTGTTGGGAACAAGCCATTATTGTTGCTCTGTCAAACAGAGAAAGCATCATTTCCTGAGCAGAGGAGGATTTCTCCCAGGAAACACCAGCCTAGTTATTAGGCTTCATAAGAACACTGTTTTTACCAGGCTGTGTGTAACATGACAGAGGAATAAATGTTAATTAAAAAATAAAACAGAGTAATTAAATGATTTTTAACTAATCGATTAACAACAGACAGTTATGTAAACACAGAAATATAAGAAGGATTATTTATTTGAAAAGGACAAAAGTTGGAAATTTGACTTTTCCAAGTCAATTTTGAAGAAGTCAGCTGAGTTGAGTTTGTTTATTTGGTGTAAATTCGCAATATATTCTCAAGGGGTATTACGGGGCAAATAGATATATTCACAGTTGATGAAAAATATGTAATCAAATGTATCCGATGTAAACAGACTTCAGTTCAGTTATATACAGTCCAAAACGATGCTGGTTATAACACAGTTTATGAT
The DNA here is from genome assembly GCA_903067095.1 of Girardinus metallicus. Lineage (NCBI taxonomy): Eukaryota > Metazoa > Chordata > Actinopteri > Cyprinodontiformes > Poeciliidae > Girardinus > Girardinus metallicus. The sequence continues at coordinate 6,483 of CAEGAE010027451.1, forward strand.
GTCGGTCGATTTAAGGTTATTTGTGACTCAGTTCTCTGCGTCTCTGTCGTCATGGGTTCCATTCCCAGTTTGAGTCATTTGCTGCATGTCTTCTCCCTTTATTTCCTGTCAAGTTAATATTCAACAAAGGCAGCAAGTGCCTAGAAAAATGTTATTTATGCAATTCCTTTGTATTAGGAAATGCATTTGAAAGCATTTTTTGGCTGGACTGGATGCTCCAACTGCTGCTGGACTATAAAGTCTGATCTTCCAGGGCTTTTTTTTTTCTAAAAATATGCAGATGAACTAACAGAACCATGCTTTGTTTCTCTCATTGTCTAAAACTAAAGACCGGCACAAGTTCACCCCGACACACTCACACACACACACCCCCACACACCTATAAATGTGAACCTGCAGCCACACACTTCTCTTGAGCTGTGTGTTAATAACAAGCTGCAGGTTAATATGAGGGCAGCTGAGAACAGAACTGAATCATAGCCTACTGATTAGTCCGACTGGTCACAGTTATTAGTCCGCTTGCCATCTGGTATCTGGTGCGATGTCGAGTCCTGACCAAACACATCTGGGGCTTTACAAAATACAACGGGAGTAATTCAAGGGAAATATGTGTAAACCTGCAATGCCCGAGCAAAACAATCATTAGATAATAATATTACATCTTAGCTTTTCTTCTTCTGAAGTTCCGACATATAACCTGAACCAACTGTTGACCAAAGCAAAGCAACACTCTGAGTTCAAGTGGACTGACTAATACTTTGACCACTTTCAGAAATCCTTCAGTAATAAAAGGACTACCTTGTAATGTCATTGCTGTCTGCAGAGTGTGTGCTGGTTCAAACACAGAGAACAACCAGCCTTGTTTTATTGTCTGGAATAAACAAACGCTCCGTTTGTCCACCTGTAAAACAGATTTAAGCTCGCTGAAAAAGCAGAATACAGCAGAATTATTTCAATCTGCTCCTGATGTCATGAAATGTCACAGCAAAGACCTGCAAACCAGCCAGCAGCACCTGACGTTTGAAAGTTTCTGTTTTGAAAAACAAAGGGTTGGATGAGAAAATTGTAAAATGATTTTTAATAAGACTAAGGTAGTTTCTCATTCGTGCAGAAGTAAAAAAATAAAATAAAATAGCAAGCAACAACCTGAATGAAAATAGAAATTATCCTTCTGAAGAAAGCTGGTAAAGGTCAACAATGGCACAAAATCAATCAGAAAAATCCAACCTTCAGTTTGAGAACAATTAAAAAGACAGAAAAATAACTTCTTGTTAAGACATAATCATTTCGTTGCTAACTCACTGTTGTCATAATTACCAAGCACTTTTTCCCCATAAAATAATGCAACCGAAGTGTTTTTCTACTTCATCATTTGCTCTTTTGAGGTTCACCAGAATGTTTGGAGACTTTTAATCACTGCTTGCTTCTTGGAAGGGAAATGTCATGACTCAGAAGTCATTTTCTTTTTGTTCCTCTATAAAATGGGAAAGACTCAGGAACATTCCACTCAAGCAATGGAGCTGCTGAGCATCTATATACTCAAGAGGAACTGATCGAACCGCATCCCCCAGCATTTATTTCACTGAAGACATCACTGCTAAAACTCACACCCAGAAACATCTTTTTGCATCATTTCTTATCTGAGTGACCCTGATCACCTCAAAAGCAGAAAATACAGTTTTGTCTATGCGTCTCAGCTGCAGTTAAATAAGAAATTTTAGTCGTCCTTATTTTTATGTTTGCTTAATGCTTCTTGCTGAAGAGTTTCTGATTGTATGCTGATTAATATAGTTCATTCCCACTTTTGGTGCTGCATTGCTGCAATCTTTGTGAAGTGATCTGTACCTAACGCCTAAAAGTCATCCCTAAAAAACTTTCTCTAAATAATAAATGTAGGTTTTTAAAGGCGGTTCAGCAGCTCACCAAACCTACAAAGCTTAAAACCATGGATCCCTGAAAGTATTTGGCAGCTGAGAGCTTACATTTTTGTCTTGTCCTGGGCTGAAATCACCAAAAACACTGTAAGCATGCCTAAGAGAGATACAGCCCATCAACCTGAGGAAGAACTAAAACATGTCCTCAACTCAACAGCACAAATCCTGTTCTCTTTCTTTTTTGACAATCAAAAGACGCTCTTATTTCCCCGGAGCGAGTACTTTGCAGACCTCTATATCATCAAAGCTGCTGGGACACTTATTGGCACTGTGTGTCAAGAAGTTAATTAAACTGGTCCAGAGAATTTCCTTGGCATTACAATATGTGCTCTGTCATAATATAACATACCACACGATAAACGTTATTAGAACATATTAATGGCCTGAAGCCATATCTTTTCATTAGGCTATGCAGGGTGTGTTTTGACAGACGCCGATTGTTAACCCTCAGAGAAATTTGCGAGTAATAACCTTAAGTTATTCTGCATGTAAGAGCAGACGCAGAGGAAGGCGGACTGATGGACAAATCATCCACACAAGGAAAATTGTCCTTTTTACTGGTGACACATCAGATAGAGGAGAAATTAAATGAGGGGCAAACTGTTTTTCTTGTCTGTGAAACGAAGCACCAATCAAACCACCTTTAATGCAGCAGCTTCTCTTAAGCCCCTTCAGGACCTACACTGCTTTAATTATACAGATGGTAAATGAAAACTCAGCAGAGCAGCATTGATTCAGCATAATATCAGAGGAATACGACAGATCTTATTATTATCTTGTTGTGGGTATTTGTTTTTTTTTTTCTGCAGTTACTGCCACGTGAGAGATTCCTTTGTTTTAATTGTTTGGTTCTTGCTTATGCCACATGTACTGGGTTTACTTTAATTGGAACCACTGGGCTTTTTGAACTAGATACATCTACTTGCAGAAATATTCATAATCCTTGAGGGTTTTTGTACTTTTTTTGTGTACTTTTTCCTGTTTACACCATAAACTTCATTTTTTTGTGGTAGTTGATGTCATTGTGCTAAAGAAATCAACACATAATAGTTGAGTGAAAATTATGGTTTTCAACAAGTTTTACGCTTAAAATATTTGAAAAGTGTGCGATGCGTTTGTATTGTTAGTCATTTTGTTAGAGCTATCCTTTACTGTAATTACAATTACTATCTTTGAGTTTATCTGGACTAACTTTGCAAATTCATGGACTAAATATTTTTTTTAATTCTTCTATGCAAAACGATTCAAGCTCGGTCAAACTGAATGGAAAACATTCATAACTTCCAAGTCTCAGCACAGATTTTCAGTCAGATTTCTGTCTTTACTTTAACTGAGCCATCCAAAAACATTACATGCCCATTCCATTACAACTTTTGTTGAATGTTCAGGGGGTTTTGTCCTTCTGGAAGACGAACCTGTATTTAGCACTATTAAAACTCCCACTAACTCTGACCAGCTTCAAAGTTCCTACTGAATGCAGTGGATCCCCACAGCATGATGCTGCTGCCATCATGTGTCACAGTCTGGATGGTGTGTTCAGGGTGATGTGGACTGTTAATTTATTTGAATTTACGCCAGTTTTCAGTCTATAGTCAATACTGTCTTTGTCCCCGATGTCATTTCAGTGGTTTCACAGCGATCACATGTTCCAGCACTGAACTGAGCTCAGATGTTCAAAGCTCAAAATACGGGATGTAAACTAAACTGTCTTTAAACTTCTCCACAACTTTCTCCCTGACCTGTCTGCTGTGTACCTTTGTCTTCGATGTTTGTTGTTCTCCAATGTTTTCTTAACAAACCTCTGGGAGATTTTTATACAATTTAAGTTTTGTGAAGTATTTATCCTGAAAATAAATCTAACACAGATTATTTGTGTTTTCTAGATGAGTCACTCACTTATTAAAATCTGTTGGTTGTGCTGGTTTTAATTTATCAAAGTAAACAGGGGTGAATTTGTGTGTGCACTATGTTTGGAAATAATACATTTGTGGTTTGGTTATAATGTGATAAAATGTGAAGAATTTCTTCTTACCAGCGATGTGCTGATGCCAGGTTCCTCAGGCATGAACACATTGGAATATATTCAATGAAAACAGAAGACTGACAACAATATTTGAGATTTCTGTGCAGATGTATCTATTTCTTTCCAAAACCAAGCCTGCCTGAATTTTGTGCAAAAACAAACACAATCACTGCAATATAAATCTGCTGACACCACTAAATAAATCTTTTACTTGGACTGTATTGAATGGTAGCCTCTGCACCCTCTTTCTATTTATCTCTCCCTAAAGCAAATGGAGAAAAAAAACAGCAGACCAAACAGCGTGGAAGTTTCTGCTTGGTGGCTTTTAATTTCCTGTGTGTATATCACATTATGTACACTGACTACAAATATGTACATCTGACTGGACTGATGGATGGAGGCAAAGAGACGGTCGGTTGCTGACCTTATCAATGGAAATTAAGGGAGACATAAACAGACAGCTGGGTGAGTCAATGGCCAGGCAGCCTAGTAACTGCAATATGGTCATTCAACAACAAATACATTGCTGACATTGCTTTAATGAGCCTGAGGTGTTCTCCTAACATCCACAAAGCTGATTGGTTTTGGAACCTGTAAAACAGACTTTACAGCTGCAGAAAAAGAAAAAAAAAAAAACACAATCATGTGTTCCCAAAGAGTTTATTGCTAAAGTGCAGCCAGTCTACTCCTTTGGACACCAGAAAGAATAAAAAGAAGATGAGGAATATAGCTCTTCTCCTGCAGCTCCCTGTTCCCCTTTCAGTGTTAAATGTTGCATAGTAGATATTGTGTGAGTTTCATTATGATCAAAAAATTTATTTCCTTCAGCAAAAGTAGTTCTCTTCCCAATCCACTTCTCACCTGAACTGAAGTCGGGAGCACAGAGAAAGATCCAAGACTTACAGCCAGATCCCACCTGCACGACATAAAGGGTATTTTGGGACGATGATACACGTCTAAAAGGTAGCGCACTGTTTTTTTTTAAACACATAAATAATGCGGGCTTCACTGTGATACAGAGCAGAATTTTGTTTGTTTTTAATTGTTAATAAAATAATCTCTCAAAGGTTTACAGAAGAATATCTGATGGAACCAACCCACTACTGCCTTGTTCCTGCCTGTTCCTGCTTCAGATAGCAACGCGGCCTCGCTGTCCTGATTTCAGTACCCAACATGGATTCTGATGGGAACCTCTGTCTGTGAAAATGCTGCTTTAGTGTTGGAATACAAATATAGAGAACCACATCGCTAGAAGGTTGTTTTGCTCCTTTTAACCGGTACCAAAGCAAATAGACTTTCTTAAAGGTTTTTCAAATTGCAACCAGAACAAGTGTGACATCAATCCCAGATCTTGACTTCCTCTTCTGAGCCAAATCGAACACAGTAGAGGACAAGACCTTGCCGTTGTTTTGAACTTGAACTAAAAACTTGTCTGAATCCATCTAAACATGTAAGCAGAGCTGCTATTTCATATTTCTATATCCAGACAATGAAAATGTGGCTCTCCAGGCATCTGGTAAAATAAACTGAGAAAAAAAGAACATGAAGCCTTGCTCCAGTGAACCAACGTCACAGTTATGTGGCTTTCTTTATATGGTTGAAATTAATGTATTCAACATTTAGATCACAGTTCAACACGAAAGCTGCTTATTACATCACCTCATTTAAATACTTGCACAATCTGCTCATACATTTTAGGCTTTTGCCTTTTTTCATTTGGTTTTTGGTGATATAAAAAACTTGGAAGGTTCAATAAAGCTGTGGCTATGGGCTACACTTTAATGGAGATGGTCTAGTTAAAAGTGAAAAGCAGCAAATGTTGTTATTCCATACGTTTTTGTCTATAACAGGCTAATAATCTTCACTAGGCGGTTCAGAGCTTTTTCGGTCTCACCTGGAGCATTTTTTTTAGCATGTCAGAACATTTCTGGAGCTGCAGTGTGATTATAGCTTAGCGAGGTAAGTTAGGGATTTAATGTCATGACGATGTCTCGATTCTTTTCGGGGTTTATTTTCATGGTAATTTGTGTTGGGTATGTGCACCAATGTAGGAAATAAAATAAATAAATAAATAAAACATGGCAGATGATACTGCAATGTCTTAACCTTTCTGCCTTCACTGTATTTATGCTTAAGGTTGATGACATCAAAATTAACAGAGGGTTGACTTTTAGGCCTCCTCAAGTAAGCTTTAAGCAATATTCTTCTGTGATATGAAACTATGTGCCCTCTTAAAGATTTCGTTATTCTTTGTTTTGTTTTTGTTTTTTGTAAAAGCATAAATATTTCTGGTTACCAAACTAATTTTAACATCAGAAAAAGACACTCTGGGTAAATGCAACGCAGTACTTTACCTCAGTCACTTAGAACGTTTTTTTAGCATTGATCTATTTGTGGTCAAGCTGCATTATGTCAGTTGGATCTAGGTGTGCACTTTGAGTAGGCCACTCTAAATTCGTCTTTTGTGATATTAGGTGTAAACTTGTTGGTTTTTATGTGTAGTTATCTTGTTTGTTCTAGGTTATTTTGTAGCATTCTGAATGAGCTCCTGATGCTTTCTTGAAATCATTTTGGTTTGTCGCTCCTGGGAAGGTTCACCACTACTCCATGTTTTCTGTTTTTGGATTGTGGCTCTCACTGGAGTCCCAAAGCCTTGGAAGTTGATTTTTCCAGATTGTCAGAGACTTTATTTCTCATCTTTTCTGTAATTCCTTTAGATTGGGCTGATATGTTGCTTACTTATAGCCTGCTTTATGTTGATACACTTGTCTTCAAGTGATTCATTTATTCTACAGGCTTAAGAGGCCAGGTCAAGGCCAATGTTTGAAAAAAAAAAAATGTGACTATGCAAAGCTAATCTATGACTGAAAAAGGGAGTAATTACTTTTCACATAGGATCAGGTTGATTTGAATAGCCTTGTTGCATCCATAAACATAATTATTCAAAAACTGCATCTCTAATCTTTATCCAAAATTAAAACAGGTCTGATGATCTGAAACAACTGTGACAAAAAGTAAAATCAGAAGCATATATGATGTAAAATTATTTTCAACAGCAAATAAAACCTTATTCTGTTTAATGACACAGTTTGTAGCCATCATAATCACCAATATGTGTTACACAATGCCTCCACGATATTGCCGCAGAGAATCCTAAATAAATATGTTTTGTATCAGAGAGATTAGAAAGATCAGACTTCAGAAAACATTTCAAAGGAGTCAGGCAGTTCAGAGGATTGTCTGTCTGTGCTGGAAAAGAAAAGGTCAGTGAATTGCATCAGCGCAAAATAAATGAGGATGCAAGAGGGATGGAAATATCTGGATTTTAACAACAGGAAACATGAAGGCGCTCATGAATCCACCGCCAAACATTTGGCTGTTTGTTCTTTTTTATTTCTTCTAAATTAAAGAAAGCTAAAATGACATGGGAAAATCTGCCACAGAGGAATGTGCAAGTTGGATTGTGCAGAGCAATATTGCCCTCTTGTGCTACCAGAGTGTTAGTGCATCAAGAAACTGGCTGTGCAGTCGGACATCGATACCATAAAGGTCACCATAAAATATAACAAATGAGAGTGAAAAGAACTGCAAGGGGAAGTTTGTCACAGACGCTTTAAATTTCAGATGTAGCCATCTGAATCTGTGCCCTGGTTGGAAATGACCTCATTCGTGATAGTTTGCTCTGTTTAATTGGAATTTGAGAAATCTGAGGCATGACCTAACACATGTCACACATGTGTTAGGTCACATGTGTGACAAAAAGTTTGTATGTTTGCATCTGTTGGAAAGCAAAAACCCAAAAAGCAGTCCAGGCAGTAAAGTTAAGAAAATTTAATCCAGTGCCACAGAGTGATACATTCCATGCAGTTATACGTGCACGGTCCTAATGGAGCTTGGCTAATCCAGCGGCCCCAGAATAGGTGCTTTAACAAAGGCGCACTCAGATTATGTAGGTTCTCCTTAAGGGAGCCTGATTGGTCAAAACCTATTTCTAAAGTTCATCCCTCATTACAGCATCTCTTGTTTAGCTGGCCTGATTGGACACCCGGGGCCTCGTCTGCTCCTGT
>CAEGAE010027464.1:0-90575 GCA_903067095.1 Girardinus metallicus
TATTATTATTATTATTATTATTATTATTATTATTATTATTATTATTATTATTATTATTATTATTATTATTATTATTAATTTAACTTCACCGTGATCTTGTGTTTTTTTTAGATGCACATGTGTATGATTTTTTTTTTTCCCCTCCATGTTGAACTAAAATCAAAAATATTCCTGAAGCGCCATCCAGGCGGCGAGTGTCGTCATGATCCGGATGTCCTCGGGAATTCCCGGGCATCTTCGTCGATGCTTCGTTGGTTTCCGGTCAGCGTCGCCATCTGCTTTCTCGTCCTTCTCCAATCTCCGTGTTGTTGTTCCCGGTGACGCGGCGGAGGTGTAGCCTGACGCGGGCTCTTACGTGTCGGCCAGAATAAAAGTGGAGCTCCGGAGACCCGGGAGTGACGAAAGGGAGTCTGTATCGGTAAGGAGGAAGGGACGTCCGGGGTTCAGAGGGACGGGAGGCGGCCGCTGAAAGTGTCGGTTTGGTCGGGTTCGGTCCGAAGGAAACAAAGAGATCATGGCGCCGCGGTGTGTTTGTAGCAGGATGGAGGGAGGGGAGGCTGCGGCTGTTTGGGAGAATCTGAGGACCCGGAGCCGCTTTGACAGTGAAGCAAGGCGGCCACTTTGTTTGTTAACACATTACAAACTGTTAACGCGTTATTATCGCGCTCAACCGCCAAAGGCTGCCACAGTGCAAAAGCCGCTACATGCGCAAATTTTTTTTGCGCCGCTTTTAAAAAGATGCAATGAAAATCACTCGACATACTCAGTTTGTTTCCTCCAACTTTTAACCGTTTATTTGACTGTCCTCTAAAACGTTTTCACCACGCCACGTCTTAAAAACAGCTCTGTTATTATCATTTTTTTTTCATCCATGAAGTTTTCTCCGTTAGAGCCCTGCTGTTTGGCCGACTCTGAAAGCAAGAAGGTTTTTTTTTTTATTTCTTTTTAGCTCTTAATCATTTTCTCGGCCGCATAGTGTTTTCATTGTATTTTTTTATTATTATTATTTTTTTAAACCATCTCCTGGGACGTAAACCCTTCGCCTTGGGTGGGGGGGCGTTGCCCGGCCATGTGGCTGGGCTGTCACTCGCAGAGCGTCCAAGTGATTTTTTGAAAAGCAGAGGGAGAAATGTGCAAAGCCAATCATGCGGCGGAGAGACGCTACGCACAGTGTGAGATCACCGAGAACAGGGAACAACACGTTCCAGATCAGCAGCGGCCTCAGCACACCTCCAGATCACCGGAGTCAGATTTACATCGAAAGGCTGCGTCTGATTGGTATTATTTCGAAACGCAGACCTCGGATCTGGCTCAGATTGTCAGAGGGTTCTTATATTTTACACTTCAGTACCTAAAAAAAAAAAAAAAAAAAAAAAAAAAACAGTCCATATGTGGATAATTTAATTTCTGATGTGTAAATGTTTGACATTTGTATGTCTTTCTATGCTACTATTACTAATAAAACGTCCTACTAGGCAGTCATGATCAGTTTCAAAAATCTGAATTGAATGATTTTTTTTTTTTTTACCATAACCCTGGATAACAGGGGTGTCACTAAACCTATTTCAGGGGGGCTGAAGCCCTCCAAAATAGTGTGGTGGGTTTTTTTTTTCCTTCTAGTTCCCCCCCCCCCATTATGTTACAAAGCTGTCAATAAACTTTGTGACAACACAATGCTCCGGTTATATGCAATGGTTGCTTTAAACATTTACACAGTGAAGTATCTCTGTTAAATCTTTCCTCAAAAGCAACTTCTCAGCTTTTGTTAGCTGAGGGCTAAGCCTCCCTTGTCCTTAAAAGGGCAGCATTATGTGTTTTCCAGGCACATAGTGCCATTTCATAGCACAATGTTACCTTCAGCTATTGTAAAAATGCTATACATATGTACATATACATATATAACAAAACAAATATGACATAAAATACATTTTACTTCCTGATTTAATTCCTTGAAATTGCACCTCTGTCTCTTTAAAAACTCTTGCTCTTTCTGTAAAGCTCAACAAAGTCAATTTTACTTGATCCTGCCTCTTTAAAGCCTAGTGACGCCTCTGATGAATGCACTTAATTTCTTTTCTAGTAAAACCATCCCTAGATGGTGAAGAAATGTAAAGCTTCTTAAAATAAATTAGTCCTTTGGCTCATTATGTGTCTGAGAAACCCAGCGATGGGCAAACTTATGAATTATCCACGTAGGTAACAAGGTTGCATCACAAACCCTACAGCGTACTACACAAACTGGTGTAGTATTTAAAGGTCTTTTGATACTTTGACCATATTAAAGTGGATTTGCCTCATAAATAACTTAGTTGAAAGAATAGTGACATTTTGGGGAAGGTTAACTTGAACATTTTTCTCCCAGAGATGCCGATAAATGTAGTTAGCCCAAGAGATTCTCCTCACAAGCTCAGTTTTCACCCACTTTGGCTCTGATTTCCCATCCCCAGCTTCGCCAATGAAGATGGAGCCAGCAGCCGAGGCTCAGCAGGCGGCGGACACTGCTGTCACTGAGACGGAGAGCCAGCAGATCACCCCGGCCCAGATCGCCACGTTAGCACAGGTAACACGAGACAGTCGGACGGTTTCTGCTGTTTGGAGTGCGGAGTCTGTACTCCTCAAGGCCGGATTATGTATCGAGTGATGGGAGGTGTTGACTGACACTAATTTGGACTTTTGCAAATTTCACACCGGCTCCCATCGAACAGAATGTTGTCACACCTCTGCGTTTAAGGTATCCATGGCAGCAGGACACGCCTCGGCAACGGGTCCCACCGTAACGCTGGTGCAGCTTCCCAACGGACAGACGGTCCAGGTCCACGGAGTCATTCAGGCCGCACAGCCATCCGTTATCCAGTCCCCGCAGGTCCAGGCTGTGCAGGTAAAACATGCTTGAGTTGAAGTGGGTAATAATATTCAGGACATTAAGTTTAATCCAGGCACCACGTTTTGTTTGTTTATTTGTTGGATTTAGATTTCCACCATAGCTGAAAGTGAAGACTCTCAGGAGTCAGTCGACAGCGTGACGGACTCCCAGAAGCGCAGAGAGATTCTATCGCGGCGTCCATCATATAGGTAACCTGGTCTGGCCAGCATGACTGAATAATCCCAGATGATGCTAATATTTTGTATAAATTTATGTTTTCCAGGATCGGCTCAGGTTTAGCTTCTTACTTCTTTTACTATTTAGCTCCTCGTAGTGGTCAATGAACTTGCTGCACTAACTGTAACTTACCTCTTATTGTGCTTAATCCGCACCAAGAAACCTGCAGTTGTGAATTCTCGCGATTGTTTCCTGTCTCAAAAGGAAAATCCTGAACGACCTTTCGTCCGACGCGCCGGCGGTCCCTCGGATCGAGGAGGAAAAGGCTGAAGAGGACTCGTCTGCTGCCGCAGTTACGCCCGCCATCACCACTGTTACCGTGCCGACACCCATCTACCAGACCAGCAGCGGACAGTACAGTAAGTGTCAACTGGGTTCGTGTATGTGCAGTTTGTCTCTAAATAGGAAACGGGAACGCAAATCACCTTTTTTGCCAAAATAGACTGTCGCACGTAGGGGTGCACAATATATCGGCACTAATGTAGGTATTGGCTGATATTAGTAACTTTTTTAACTTATCGGTTTTGGCCCGATATTGACAACCAATATTAATTTTTATCTTGATTCCACTATATTCTTTATATGGGCGGGCCAGAAGGGTTGTGAAATGTACATAATATCTGCAAATATTGGTTACCGGTCATAACAGCGATGTTATCAGATATTAAAATCAGTCCACATTTTTTATATCGCTACATCCCAAATCACATGTCAAATGTTACTCCCGCATCCTTTCTTTGCCTTTTGAAGCCATCAACTTTTGCTATGGTACAATTTCCATTACCTGACGTACTTTAGGCTTCATTTCTGTTAGAACAAAAATGATCTGCCTGGAAAAGCACTACGCCATTAAGCACACAAAAGTGAATTAAGTGAAAAAAAAAATCTACTTCCAGCCAAGACCAAAGAAGGTGACTGAGGTAAGAAAGAAAAAAACGTTGTGAGTGACATTAAAGACGCACAGCCTGAGTGTTAGGACTGATACCCACTTTTACGTGCCAATCTATTTTTATTTATAAAAATAGAAATAAAAAATAAAGTAAAGCTAGAGATTAAACAGAAATAATAATAAAAATCAGATGATCAAATTACCAGACCACTTACCTCGGTAGAATGTTGAGACTTGTGCTGAGATAGAAATGTCTTTTCCTGTTTCTCATTCGCTCTTCATATTTTCTTCTGTCATTTGTCCCTCCAACCGTACAGTTGCGATCACGCAGGGCGGAGCCATTCAGCTGGCCAATAACGGCACAGATGGAGTTCAGGGCCTTCAGACTCTGACCATGACCAATGCTGCTGCAGCAGCCGCCCAGCCGGGAACCACCATCTTGCAGTACGCGCAGACCAGCGACGGCCAGCAGATACTGGTTCCCAGTAACCAGGTGGTGGTCCAAGGTGAGTGCTGGATCCGTTCTTATCTTTATTCCTTTTTTTTTTTAATTGCTGAGGAACCTTTGATATTTTCTGTTGTTAGATTCAAGTTATTCTTAAGCGGATTTATTACATAATAAGGTGTAAAACGCTTTTTTTTTTTTTTGTTGTTGTTGTTGTTTTTTTAACTCGACACATATAGCCACCTCAGGCGATGTTCAGGCCTATCAAATCCGAGCAGCTCCAGCCAACACCATCACCCCTGGTGTTGTCATGGCGTCCTCTCCCGCCCTCCCGACACAAGGAGCCACAGAGGAAGTCACCAGAAAACGGGAAGTCCGACTCATGAAGAACAGGTATGAGCAGGGGACGGACGGCCATCTTTGCGCTGGAGTAATGCCTTAAAGCGGCAGTATTATGTAAAATTGACTTTTTTGAGCTGTACATCATGTTATGATGTTATTCGCTCATCAAATTCATACCTGGAGGGTGTCCTTGATTCTTTCATGCATATTTGAGAAATCCTTTAATCTCCTGTGTCAATCGTTCAGCTGGTTGGACATAGCACTGTCTTCGAGACCCAGCTCCAAGCTTCCACCTCACAGAGCCTTCCTTCCCCTCCACTCAGCTCCTTCAGACTAGCCAGCAGCAGTTAGCAAACACCTGGCGGAACTGCGCATCTGCTGAGCTCATTATACGAGCCACGTCTCAGTGCAACGCTGGTAAAAACGTTGCTAAAGGGTTAATAGAGGACGATGTTGTGGTGACTTCCTGAAGGCAAAGTTTTAGAAAGACCCAGAATTCTTAAAGCAACAGAGGCCCAATTTCAAGGTGTTAAATTACAAAGTCAAATTTCTTCTGATACATACAGCTTTTTTTAACAACTAAAGTTAACATAGTTACTTGATAGAGCCATGCTATAGCACTATATGCCTGGACAACACATAATACTGCCCCTTTCAGTAAAAACCCAGAGTTGTTTTAACGGGACAATGGGCCACAACAGTAAACTGGAAGACCCATGTGCTAAATTCATAACAGGCTCTCGATTAAGATTAACTGCAGATTTAAAAATAGGTCCCGTCTTTATTGTTGCTGTCATCCCGTCAAGCCCTTTTCACACCAAATGCACGAAAGAAACGAAACTGTGTCTCGTCCTCCCTACAGAGAGGCAGCCCGGGAATGTCGCAGGAAGAAGAAGGAGTATGTCAAATGTCTGGAGAACAGAGTCGCCGTCCTGGAGAACCAAAACAAGACGCTAATCGAAGAACTGAAAGCACTTAAGGATCTTTACTGTCATAAATCCGAGTAGCTCGTGTCCCCAGCCCAACGTTTCTGCGCCAAGTAGTTTTCTGGTTTCCTTCAAATGCTTTGACTGTTTGATTCCGGCCTTCCAATCTGCTCAAGGCTGGCCTGGTTTTTTTTTTTATTTATTTTTGTTTTGTTTTTGTTATATATATTTTTTTTACCCAATAAGATTGGCCCCTATGACCTTTTCTTCAACAGTACAATAAATCTTGACAACATAAAGTAGTGTGCTGTCATGGGGATCAATAGGGAAAGCATGAGAAAAGTGCCATCTAAAACGTGGCACTCTAAACTGATAGCCAGAATCCTGTTGAACATTATTTAATTTGGTGCTGGATGCTGCCGAGATCAGCATGCCGCCATAGCTTCAAGCCACCGCCCGCATCCGTTTGTGCGTCATTGTATTTGTGCTCTTCCTTGTGATTCTTCTCTGTCGTGCTGAAAAAGGTGCCTGAGTCAAACGATGCCATGGAAATGCAAGCTGTAGATTTGTTTTCGACACTGGCGCTTGATTTCTACGTTTTGCCGGAGCTCGGGGTGGGGGGGGGTTAGATCCTGGGACGGACCGCGGGCATTTCAGATCATGTCTTCTAAACGTTTCTGAGCTGTCCATCATCACTTGGCTTCACCGAACTCGAGGAAAGTTTGTGTTTACTGTGCAAGCAATAATGTCCTTGGAAGTTAATCGCTGCTCAGCCCCGTGTTCAGTTTCCAACGTTGTTAGAAACGCCTCCAAGACGCCGGCTTTTTATTCAGCTGGAAAATATATTTATGACTTATATATTTTTTTTCTTTGTTTATCAACATTTCATGATGTATGAAACAGTTCCAATGTAAAATATTTTACAAGCTAGGGTGTATCTAAGCTGGGACTCTCGGTCAATCTAACCTTGATGAGAATTATGCCTTACAGATCAGTCTCCAACTAACAGGGGAAAACTAATTGAGATTTGCTACCAACACCCAATACTGTAGGACAGTTGTGGTGTAACAAAACAAGTGTCTGTTCTGTTGGTTATTGTATATATTTATTATCCTCGTTACCTGTAGTTACTAAGGATATGCCAGCGAAGGCTTTTTTCCTGCAAAGCTGATCAGGCATTTGGCAATATTTACACACCGTTCGATACTTAATATAAATTGGTGCCAAGCGCAGTCAAGTAAATCACTACATTTTATAAGATTTACATCGTCCACATCATTGATTGAGGAGCATTTAACTCACACTTGATGTTCATTTTGACAGATTTTCTTTCTCGTTTTTTTTTTTTTTTTTTTTTTTTTGCCAACTGGAGAATCTAACCAGCCTCACTATGCTCCTCCAACCAGTTAGCTGGGTTTGGAGAGATAACACAATGTTTTAAAACTTCACCCCTGAAACATGCATCACTTTATCATTTGTTTCTAAACATATGTCTTCATAAACAGCCTCATAAGCTCACACATGTCCGTCTGCTGACAGGTGTTTTCGTGCGGTGCAGTTTGCTAATGCTAGCATTTTCTACTTGCATGCGACTTGTTGAATCTGGTGGTAAAAGATATCAGTCTAGTTCTGTTATGACGCTCAAAGAGCGTCATAACATTTAATGAGTAGCGTTTCAGCTGCTCTCTGTGCGCCTCTCCCAGGACGGCTTTGCTCCTTTTCAGCTTTCATGTCGTACGCCGTGGTGGGAGTGCTGGTTAGAAAATTTTAAAAAACGGTACAGAAAACACAGGTATCCTGAGTTTAGTAGTGAGATAGAAGGTGTTAGATTAACGACCATTTGGGAAATCGTATAAAAATAACATTTTTGTTCAGTTTTCTATTTTTCACGCGAAAAATAGAAAACTGAACAATAGATTGCTAGTTGGTCATTGGCACCCAAAGAAATTTTCTGGGGATATTTTAGTGATCTTATGGTTGAAGTGGCTGTTTGTTCATGTTAACCTCTTTTGTTACTTGTTACATCTCCGGATATAAAAAAAACAAAAAAACATGTGTGAAACGATGCCTTTTAATGCAGAACAGCACAACCTAGAGCGGTTTCAAAAAAATAGGTTTGACGTTATAAAGCTGAAATCTATAACCTGTTGTCATTTAAGATAACTGTACAAAATTATTTTATAAATTTCTCTTTTTTGTTCTCCATTTTGTTTTATTTAGACTTTTTTTTTATTTTAGTCAAATAGTCATGTAAATGTAGTAAATTGCTGTGCTATTTTATTTTGTGGCAAATTGAACCTAGAAATGCAATTTGTTACAATTTCTTGAAAATAACACAAGTTGTATATTGCATCCTGTTGGAATGAGAACCCTTATGTGTGACGGCGTGTGTGTGTGTGTGTGTGTGCGCGCTCGCTGAGAAGAAACTTGTATGTGATTGTCTATATTTTATATTACTGTACATAAACTCTACAGCATGTGTAGACCTCATATATTTCAGTTTATTTGACAAATGTTTTTATGACTTGTACGGAGAGACAAAAAAAAAAAAGAGAAAACTTTGCATATTTGTAATATACATTCGTATATAATTCAAAGCAATGTATTATTGTATGTGTGCGTTGACGTGTCCCTCCTGGCCAACCAGCGTTATGGCAGCTAGTGAATGAGGAACGGCCTGTGTTGGAGGTGTTTGATTTTTGGAGTGTTTTAATCTGTTTCGGATCAGCGGTGTTTGTAGAAAAAGAGTAAATGTGTTTGAAAGACGTCTGGCCACGACACACAAGCCAATCGGATCCTTTCTTGTCAATCTGTGAATGTTTCTGTTTCGAGCTTTATATATAAATATACTATCTTTTAAGTGTAAACTGCTCCAACACCAAATCTTTTTATATATAGATTACAAACTTATCAAATGAAAGCACAATGCTCCCGCCCCCTAAAGTCTTTCTTTTCTTAATCCGATTTTATCTGCATTTGTTTCGGTTCGATGTTACTGCTTAATTTTGCCATTGATTTTGTTTGCACTTGAATGGAAAATGACTGGGAGTCAGCTTTCAGGAATATACGAATATCACTACATCCAGAAACCAAATCTGAACCAGATGAAAATAAAAAAACAAATTTTGATTTTTAGTTTGGTCTAAAAACATCACATCACGACATTAAAGTGTTAAGTCTCAACCTTCTGTGTTGACCTAAAAAAAAAAAAAAAAAAGTTTGGCCATTTATTTTTATTTGTTTATAAACATAATCGCAGTTTTGATAAACAGACATTTGAAATTATCTGACAATGGTACCCAAGTCCTGTGATAACATAGATATAAAATAATAATTCAGCCAAGTGACTTTTTTTTATTTTTTATTTATACCTTATCAACGTTGAATCATCTTTGTTTACTGTAAATTTTCCTCAAATTAGTTTCAAGGCGTTTAAAACGGTTTTGGACATGTGAAAGCACTAGTAGTAACTTTAAACATCAGATTAGCATGTAATATAGCTTTTACATTTTGTTCCCGTTTTGCTTTACAGTGTGGTGTAATGGATCAATGTAAAGACGAGACATATTCATAAAGTTTACTATCCTTTTTGGATCTACGGGAATGAGGTGAACTTTATATATACACGAGTTTTGATAATTCATAGAGTGTCCGAATCAGTATCACGATATGTACGTTGTGTTCAGGGCTTACTTTCACTGAACGATATTTGAGTTACTATAAAAAGTGTACTCTTGAAGGAAAAATAAAAAATAATTGCCACCCCCTTTGTGATTCACACATCCAGTGCTGGTGCTAAATAAGACCTTGTGGCATGATTATGTGTTATTTTTACTTACAGACTTGCATTGTGTGAAACTCGGTGCCAGACTTGTTTATACCTATTTGCCATATAAATATAAAATGCATCATTTTTATTGTGATCAATGTAATGATTGTTACTTTCGCAACGTCTGAACATAAATCTCATTTGTTGTACAGTGTTCGCTAAAGACAAGGTTGCAAAATGTCACTTTTCATGTAGTTTGTTTTAACACAGACACATTATAACATCGTACCTGCCCAAAATTTCAAAGTGCTGTTACTCTGATATACATCACTCTTTTGTAAACAACTACGTCTTAATAAACTGCTTAAAAAGTAGTCCATTGCATTTTTCTTTTTATTTATGTATTTATTCCACGGCAGTGAACAACTACACGTTATCACAGATGTAATTATTTTTGATTAACTGGATTATGTTGCAATATTAGTCTACACTGAAAAAAAAAAACCCAGACTTTACAACCTGATAAAGAAGGCTGGTTATGTTCTGGGCACGACTGGGGAATCTGGAGATTGTGGTGTGTAGAAAGATTCATCATAAAATCAATTAAATCATGCACAACTGGAGAATCCTCTTCATAAGACTGTCAACAACGGAGTGTCTTCTTCAGAGCCGACTGTAATATAGTGAGCTTTTCCATTATATGCACTGTTCCTCACTGGTGCAAGGCACACTCAACAATGACAACCTTGACGTTCTTGTTCTGATGAATCAAAATGGACCCAAATATTTAATTTTGTCAAACAGATATGAAGTCATTTGACTCCACTGCGCCCCCTAGGTTAGTCCATCACCTATATCTCCTCACTGCATCGGTCGATCTCCACCAGATTTTTGGTGCATCGTCAGATAGCGCTGCCGAAAGCATCGGTGCGTATCGCCTGGCGAACTGAGGCGGGAACTGCGCGAGAGCGTCTGCAATGGCTGGCGGGCGGCGTCGCCGCAGCTCCCGCGGTCGCCAGGAGGCCGAGAGCGGCGCTGGCCAAAGATGTTTGGTGACATCTTTGGTCACCAAACACTTCTGAATTTTTGACAAAATTAAAACTTGCAGGTTTAATTTTAAATACTTTCACATAAGCAGCACGAGTAAGAGTTATTTACTTTTCAAAAGTGTTGATAATTAGTTTTTTTATTATTATTTTGTCGGCTCAGAAAGACATGAGTTAAAAATATAAAAATGCATTAATTACAAGAAATGTATCTATGTGAAGACTTCGATTGATTTAAATTACACAGGCGATTCCGGTTTCACTGTCGATATAGGGTGCGGATCAGTGACGCTACAAAAATAGTAGCATCGTAACTGCAGTTCGGTGATTTAAACCACCTTTCAGTGACAGGTCGTTTGACCAATGGCTAGTTCCCAAAAGTCATTGTTTTGATTCATCACAGCCAATAGGAGTGAAGAGAATTCCCAGGTAGGTGGGACTACTACATCCCGGTGCCAAGTAGTATTGTGAGCTTCAGCAACAGATGGCGATGGCAGGAGCGTTTAGCCGCGGTCCAAATCTGTCAGGGTAGAGGTTCTGATGGCAGAGTCCCGACCTACTTCCTGACTTTTGGTTTCTAATGTTGGATTTGGAAAATAACCAAGACATCAGATTTTTACATGTTATTTCCTCTTTATAGTTGTTTTTTAAATTTGGTTTGAGTTCAGATTTCTGCAGGAGGCCTCAAAAGCCTCGGACTAGATTTGGCGATCCAAGGAGCCCGGCGAAAGCAGACGTCTGCAGTATTGCTCGTAAAGTTTCCTAAAATGTGTTTGACCATCTGTGTTGTTTTTAGGTGTTACGCTTTCGCTTTATAAAGTTGATTGTGTTCGCGTCACAGCAAAAGGTGGAATTAATGCGGAGTAAATTTAAGTTAAGGAGACAAGCTAACTGTTTAGCTACATAGCAACGAACTGGATGAATGAATGAAGCAGCAGCTCGCAACTACCTGGATTTAAAAGGAGAAACTGAGTTCACTATCACTACAAGTTTATGTCACGTTTTCCTACAAGGCGGCACTGATTTTCTCTACTCAGGAGAACATTTATGGGCGAGTGTTCCTCGACTGTTTCACCGGTTTCCCACAAATGAACAGGAATGCTTTGCTTGGGAGTGGATGGGCAGCGGCAGTTTAGCACGCGAAGATAGCGCTGTGTCGGTGCTACGTCTCCTAATGTTTATTAGGAAGGGCGAGGTCAGCGTTAGCTAGCTACAGATATATATGCACTACTCGGACTTGTCAGCGATAAGTGTGAAGCTTACGCCCAGTTTGGAATGGGGAACACGGTGTCATGCTGCGTCTCTCCGGAGTCGAGTCCCAAACTCCCTTCGAGACAACCCGCGGAGCGGCTGGAGGAGTTCACCAGCACCGAAGTGAGCGACGACAACAACGGGCCCTATCTGCAGCACATAAGTGACAGGGAGGTCCCTGATGGTAGGTGCTCACCCGATTATTACTCACAAACTTGTGACATCTTGTGATAATTTTTAGTTCCCAGGGTTTTTTTTGTTGTCTTTTTTTTTTCCTTTTCTTTTCTTACCCATCTAAGAAGTGACTTAAATGGAAGGAGAATATTCACCCCATGTACGAACACCGAGATGTTTCACCATAATAGTGAAAGTATTCAGATAGAGATTACTGGCCAAGTTGTTCTAAGTGTTTTTTTTTTTTTGTTTTTTTTTTGCCAACCCACTGGCAAGATGAAAGCATTCTTGGCAGCGTTTAGATTCCCACTGCATCATATTGAGCCCACTGGCGTCAAATTATAGAGTTACACAATTCTAAGATTTTATTAAAGAAAATACAGTGTTTTGTAAAAAAAAAAAAAAAAAAACCTTTATATTCCTTACAGTTTTCCACATTTTGTCACACTACAACTACAACTATCACCTTTTATATGATGGAGTTTTACATGATACGCCAACAAAAAGTAGTGCATGATTGTGAAGTGAAAGAAATTTGATATAGCATGATAAAAAGAAAATGCTGCGTCAAATCGGACAGGTCAGCGGACAGGTTGTGGAGAAGTTATAAAACAATATCCCAAGCTTTGAACGTCACACAAAGCAATGTACAGTTCCTCACTTAAAAAGTGGAAAAAGTGTGGCACAATTAGAAAACTTCCAGGACAGTTTGACACAAACCAAGAGGCGTGGCGAGGAAGATGTTAATCAGAGAAGCGGTCGAACTTCCTGTGGTAGCTTTGGAGAAGCTGCAAGAGATCTGAAGCTTAGGTTAGAGCGATGGCTCTGGACTTCATCAATCTGGCCTGAATGAAAGAGTGTCGACAAGTCTGGACAGGAAGCCATGAGAAATCCTGTTTGCTACAGGACATTCTTCCACTATACAGTGGGAGAGTGTGCTCTGGTCAAAGGAGAGTCAAATTCCCACATCGAAAGACTGTTGTGTCGGCATTAATCTTTTGGGGGTTTAACTATTTTCTGCGGTGAATGGAAAGTTTGTGAGAGCTGATAGGAGGATGGACCTACATACAGGAGGATCCTAGAAAGGAAACAAAAGACTTGAGACTGGGGCAGATGTCCACCATCCAGCAGGACAGCTGCACTAAGTATACAAGCAGAGCTGCAGTGGAATAGTTTAGATCAAAGCTGATTTGTGTTTTTTTTAGGATGGCCTAGTCAAAGTTCAAACCTAAATTCCACTGAGAATCAATGGCACAACTTGAAAGTTTGTCTCAGCAGATTCCCTCTATCCAATCAGACTGAGCTTTAGCTAATTTTGCAAAGATCTGGCAAAAACTGTAGTAGATAAATAAAACTAAAATTATCACCAGGTGATTCTACCATGTATTCTCTGACTCGCTGTACTAACTCACACTTTTTAATTTTTTTTGACTCTAAAGTGATGCACTACTTTACTGGTCCAGCGTGTAGAAAACACAATAAAATACATCGATGTTTGCAGTTTAATGTGACAAAATAGGAAGTTTAAGGTCTTGTAAAACGACGCATAACGTGTGACATGCATCAATATGTAACCTCCATCTTCGACACAGTAACATTTTAAACTCCTATTTACGTAAACTATTGCAAATAAGTCTTTCGACATGTATACAAAAGAAAACATCTTAAATCTTGTATGTTTGTTGCTCTACATCTGCTGTTAGGAGTGTCGAAATTGCAAAAATCGATGTCCAAAAGTTCCAGCCAAGGTTTTTTTTTTTTTTTTTTTTTTTTTTGCCCCCATTATCCTGCAGACCCCCTATAAATTAAGGCATCCGAAATATTTGTCTGTAGTTGCCGTCCGAGCTCACTTCTGTAGCATCAGGACTTGTCTCGCCTCTTTGCCCTGATTTCCAGACATGCAAAGTATCCGTGGCATTCGTGTTAACTGTGCGGACGGTCCGGAGACAGCAGCTGTCGGTCAGACGAGGGTCAGAATCCGTCCAGCGGTCCTTCATGCATTCCTCCCAGTCCTCGCTTCACAAACACCCCCGCCACCCTCCATCCTAATCCCCTCTCTTTTATGTAACGTGCCTTCTGCAGGGATTTGGAGAAAGACGACTGTCATGTCATGCTCGGAGAGGGATTTTTTTTAATTCATTAATTTTTTATGTTGTTATTTTGGGATTTAGCCACAATTCATAGAAGCAGGTAGCTCAGTCAAGAGGTTATTGTTTTGCAGAGTGCCTGTTTATTCGTGGCCTTAGCTGTGCATGCCGGGCTCATCTCTGCCCACAAACGAGAAGCAAACAGACACTCCCGGTCCCGCTTCTAAGCACTGACGCGCTTAATGTTTTCACAGAGCTGGCCTTGGAATTTAATCCATCGGACCACGCCCGAGCGAGCACCATCTTCCTCAGCAAGTCCCAGACAGACGGTCAGTGGTCCCGGTATATCACGCTGATGCGTATACACACACACACACACACACACACGCACGCCCACACACACACACACACACACACACACGCCCACACACACAGAAAAGCTGCATTAAATCTCATTTTATGTGACCAGTCAGCATATATGCCTGAAACAGACATCACTGGGATCTTATTTCTGATCCTTCTTTTTTTTTTTGTTTTTTTAATAAATGTCTTCTTGGAAGTTGCCCTGCTCTTCTGCATCAAATTTAAGTTCTTTTGAAATGAACCATGCATATATGTTTAACTGTTTGGTTGTGGGTTCTGGTTCCTGTTTTACGTTTTTTTTTCTTTTATTTTATCTTCGCAGTGCGCGACAAGAGAAAAAGCAACCACATAAACCACATCAGTCGCGTAAGTGTTTTATTTTCTGCTCCGTTTCTTAGAAGAGGTGCTGACATTTCCGAGTCTGCCTCACCTACATGCAGTTTGGATCAAGTGTGATTCGGACTCTCAAGTTACGGTTTATAATTGAGTAATCATTTTGATCAGACACCTTTTTCATGCTTTATAAGAAGCCTAATAAAGGACACTGTAGACTCTGGTGGAATTAAAAATATATTTAAAAGATGAAATCTACGAGGTCCATTCAGTCTGCACTGTATGCCATCCACTTGTTTTGTAAAGAGACAAAATGGGTCTGGATGTCAAATAAGATTGACCGTAAGCCAGACGACATAATTTTAAGCTTTAATGAACGAATTAATGCTATTTTATTCAGTTGAAGGCGTTTTATTTTGTGCTTGCGTGAACTTGGACTTCTGTCTCCAGGTTTCTCCCGGTCCGCCGTTGAAGAAGTACAGCTCCTGTTCTACCATCTTCATAGACGACAGCACCGTGAGCCAGCCAAACCTCAAAAGCACAATTAAATGGTGAGACTTCTCACACAGAAACACACACACACACACAGGCCTTGACGCGCTGCTGGGAAATCCCTTATTTCTCATGAGAACATTGTGTTACATCACACTGCGGTAATCCTGACAGATGTTTGACTCAAACAGATGTCATCTTGCCTCATTTCACCTCATGTTGATGCAGCGACATTGTTTAATCCTGTTGACTGAAACATTTTGTCACTCTAAGCTCAATAAATAGTACATTTAACAAAACAATTGTACCTTTATTGTCTTGCCCACAGTGTCACTTTAGCAATATTCTACCACATCAAAAACAGGTCAGTTTGAAGCTTGACTCGTGTTATTATTTTACAGGTGAGATGGTTGTGTCGCAGTGACGGATGTTCTGCTTGATTTTCAGGGACTCTGACAGGTCACTGGACATCTTTGATGAGAAGTTGCACCCTTTATCAGTAAGTGTCTGGATATCCCTAAGCAACCGTTAACTTTCAGTCCTTTGACTCTTCGTTTGTCTCTCGAATCCGAAAGGATCCGAATGCCAGTTCTCTCGTTTGTTTTGCTTTTGTCGCCTTCAAACTTTTAGGGATTAGAAACGCCCGATGAAATGCTTTGGTTTTGCAATCCGAAACTCAGCTTTGTGTTGCAGCGGTTCCACCCAGTCGCCTGGCTTTTTAGTTGGAATGGATGTGAAAGGAACGTCCTTCTCTTATGCAAATACCACATTACTCAAACACTGTAGAGCAATTCTGCATAGTATTGCTTGTTATCTAAATGATGGATGCATCCGGATTGCAGAAGACCAATGCAGAGAGTTTGAAACTGGTTTTCACTGAAACTTGCAGGAAGCCCTGATTAGACAAAAAGATTTTTCTTGGTATTTTTATCTTTTGGTGGTGGAACTAACCAACTCTGGTCTTTTCAAAAAGTTGAAAATCAGACTTTGTTTCCATGTTGCACAACCAACAACAAACAAACAAACCACAGAGATTCATTGACAAACAGCACGGAGGTAGACGTGTATTTCCTCAGTGTCTCCTGGCGTCGCCCTGAATCAAGACGGGCCGGACAGAGTTTCGGCATAATAGACCCACTGCAACTTAATATCACAAGAACCTGCTCCACTCTGTCCTTCTGGTTGGCAAAAAAAGGAGAGTGCGAATCTCAGAAAATCTACAAAGTGAACTTAAGAAGTTGAAATGCTGACAAGTTTTTTTTTTTTTTGTTTTTTTTTCAGTCTACAAATCTTCAATAAAATAGAAACCTGATTGCTAGCAGCTGATACAACTCTAAATTTTGAGGTCTTTATGCATTTGTGGGGTTTTCTTTACACAAATTAACTTTATAATTTGTAAGAAGATCGTCTTACATTTTGTTTTAGTGGTTTTAAGAAAGGGGACTTTATTGTTTCGGGAAAGAGTAGGTTTTTACTTGATTTGCTTGAGGAAAAAACAAAAACACAACTGACCCATAAAACATCTTAGATGAATTGAAAGATTACCTCTTTTTGTCTGTCTGGTTGAGTTGGGCAGATGGAAAAACTCTCACCACTATTATAAAGTTTGGCCTAAAACAGTTTAATCGCTACTTATTTTGAAGGTTCTGCTTAAAGTTGATATAATGGAAAATAACAAAGCATAACCTTAAATCTGTATTTGTTAAAGGTTTAACAAATACAGATTTATCATTTGAGTGGTACTTGCCATTGAAGTCGGAGCATGTACCCCACTGATACAGGATCTGGGTTTTTCTTGGTTTTTCCTTTATTTCTGACCAGCGGCGTTTTTGTGGTTTGAAACGGTGCTTCAAACAGAAACGCGTGTACTGCCGACCTCCAGCTGTTTTCACTGCCAACCACTCTCCAGACCAGAACCATGTTCACATCCTGCTTCCTCCCTTCAGTCATGTGCGAACCTTTCCATCCCACGCAGAAAGAGCCGGTCCCAGACGACTACGCGTACGTCGACCCAGAACACAAACTCATCTATCGCTTCGTCAGGACGCTCTTCAGCGCTGCACAGCTCACCGCTGAATGTGCCATCGTCACACTCGTAAGTCGCTAGCGGGCACAGTGGCAAATTTCTATGTCCTTATTTTTGGGCACATTAGTTTTCAACTGTAGCTCCTTATTTAGTCACCAGAGGGCAGTAAAGTCCAGAGACAAGACATACGGCTCTTCACATTGAAAAGTGCAGGATGGAACCATAAGACATTCTGATTGTAATGGCAGGAAAAATATGTTTTGGTTATTTTAAGTAATAATTTTATTTCTTGTGTTCAGTGCATAAAAAAAGACAGTAGGGGATACTAAACTATTGTCAGTTTTTCCCAATAATACTTATTGATGTTGTTTTTTTGTCCAGGTCTACTTAGAACGTTTGCTGACGTACGCAGAGCTGGACATTTGTCCGGCCAACTGGAAGCGGATTGTCCTGGGAGCCATCCTGTTGGCCTCCAAAGTCTGGGACGACCAGGCGGTGTGGAACGTCGACTACTGCCAGATCCTTAAAGACATCACCGTGGAGGACATGTAAGTCGCCTGCTGCAGTGGATGCAATTTTATCCCTCATTTAGCCTGAACGGACGGGGAATTTAAGGAAAGGACGCAACTCTGTCTGTTGGAAGAGGAGTTCCTGAATAACACCAAATCAAACTGAGTCTTAAGTGTGTTCTTGTTTCTAGAGCATTAGAGGATGTGGGGCTACTGAAAAATGAAACATGCTAGATTTGTATCTATCTGTTTTCTTGAGGTGGAAGAACAAACTGAGACAAGATAGTTTTTTTTTTTTTGTTTTTTTTTTAAGTGTGATAAATTTTATAAAGTTTTCATACAAAGTCTTTAATTGTCTTTGTAACTCTGAGCTCCACTACAGACTGTTGGATCAGTCTCATATCAGGAGGCGTTTTATTTATTTAATTATTTCAAACAGGGAAATCATGACAAACGTACAGTCTTCAGCACAGTGTTAATGACTCAGATGTGGATAAATGATTCTCGTCGAAATGTTTCTCTGGAAATTTTTCTTTGGTTTTGTTGTTGTTTTTCTGTCTCTCCATATAAAACTGGAACTATCGTAGAGCTCACTCTTTTCTTCTTCCTTTGTTTGTTTCTTTTTTTTCTCAGTTTCCTCACTGCCTTCACACTACAAACATTTCGGCGATAGACTCACAGCAAACATTAGTATCTTAAATTGAAAGTGTAAGACATCTAGTTCATATCACTGTGAACTTTTTTGTGAGACACGTAGACAAAATGAGTTTTTTGTTCAAGGAAAAGGTAGAAGAAGTGAGTCGTCTTCATAAACGTGCTTAAAAAAAATTCTCCAGCAGCTGAAAATCTGACAAATACACAAACAGATTCAGTTTTTGACCCAAAACATTCAGTTAAATCGGCATCAGGTCTCCGTTCAGTTTATTCTTCAGTGCCGCAGTTCCTCTTGGTTTTTTTTTGTTTTGTTTTTTTGCTTTCTCTGTGCCACATAAGTTAGATCTACACAGAAAGCCACAAACATGCTTGCCCCTCTAATAAAAGCAATCTAATAAGATGCACTTAAAGCTGGCAGGGAAAAAAAGTGCTGGAATAAATGGAAGCTGCAGCATCTCTGCTGTCTGGCTGCGAGCCGCTGAAGAGGCCAGCGGGGCTGCACTCGGACCGCCACGGCTTTATTTCCTGCAATTGCTTTTCCCGTGTCTGTGTGTGAAAGAGGTTGAGAGTGCTGGCTTGTTTTTTATGATTTGGTCAGAAGCGCTCTCTCCGCCCGCATGTGTGTGTTTGCCGCCCGTGTCCCCTCCCTCTCCTCTCCCCATCCTCTCCTCTCTCCGTTCCCTCTCGCGTCCGTCTGACCCGCATGCTCTCTGCTCTGTTTTCATTGCTGCCACTGAAGTGTCTTTGTGAGCTGGTCGGAGTCTGGGCCGAGGGATGGGAAGAATAGGAGCGAGGGGAAACAGAGAAAAATGGAAGGGAGGGTCTCAAGTGCTCTCACTGCTTCTACATAATGGCCCCGGCTCTCGTCCGCTCCATTAGTTGCCCCGGGAAACCAGACATCACACACAGACACACTCGCTCGTATGTACTCTCACCACCTTTTGCTGACCAACAAAGCCTCCTGGATGTTGTCTCCTTGGAGACCACCTCCCTTAGGTTTACTCGTGACTGTGATGATGAGGAACCACGAAGGCGGTTGTCTGTCTGGAAGTGAATGAAAACAAATCTCAAATCCCTAACTTGCCTCTCACTCCACCAAAAGTAGTTCTTGTGTTTTCCTGCAAATAATTAAACCTTTCACCCTCCGGTTGACCCTCGGGCGTCTCCTTCCCCCCCCAGGAATGAAATGGAGCGCCAGTTCCTGGAACTTCTCCAGTTTAATATCAACGTGCCAGCCAGTGTTTACGCCAAGTATTACTTTGACCTGCGGCAGCTGGCTGACGACAACAACCTCAACTTCCCGCTGGAGCCCCTCAACAACCAGCGCGCTCAGAAACTAGAGGTGGGTCGACCTCTGAGCACCTTTTAGAAAAGCGCATTTGTGGTGTTTGTCGTCATCGTAGTTGAGCGGTATCTGTAAGAGAGTGTTAAAAAAAAAAAAAAAAACAAGAGATGAGAGGCTTTAATATAAAAGAGAATCTTGCTCTTCACCAAAGCTGTCACACTTTCTGTTGAAAAATCTATTGAGAAAACATTTACATCTGCAACAATTTTTAATAATTTGAAGGTTTATGTAGGTTATTTAACATTTTTAAAATGTATCAGATTGCTTTTTTTTTGTATATAGTTGCTGATTTTCTAAAGGGGATCTTTCTGCTTGAGATTTGTGACAGTAGCTGCATTTCTATTAGGCATAGAATTGCACAAAATTAAATCACGTAAATAAGTTTACCCAATTTACAAAAAAAAAAAAACACATTTTTTTTTAATAGAAAGTCTGTGGGCTGGGATGAGGTGGTTTCTCAGCCGTGTCGTAATAGATGTATTTTGCAGAACTGCGTGAACTACAAACACTTTTTTTGTACCACACGGGTCACGTGATCTACACCCGGATGTTACTACAGGCAAAAACCACAAAGAAGACGACAGGAAGTGGTCTTCTCCGTGGTTTGTAGTTTGGGTTTTTTTTTTTTTTTTTTTGAACAAGGTGCAGCTGGCTCCACCAGAGCTCTTACAGCATCGCACAGTTCATAAAAAGCTGTGCGTTATTCGAGCATGTCGACCCCATAGCCCTTCGTGCACATCTGTTACAGGAACCTACAGTTGACCTTCTTTAACTCTGTTTTGTGCGATTGTTTGCTCAGGCCATTTCAAGACTGTGCGAAGACAAGTACAAGGATCTGAGTAAAGCAGCGATGAGACGCTCCATCAGCGTAGACAACCTGATAGGCGTGCGGCACTCAAACGCCGTACTCTCGTAGGCCCAGCCCCTCCACCCGCACCACCACCGGACAAACCCACAGAGTCTCCGCAGCCGCATCAGACGAGGTTCTGCCCACCAACGCCTCAGCATGGTGGTGGTTCGCTGCCGCTTCACAGCTGCGTCTCCGATGAAGCTGAAATTACGGCTCCAGAGTAAACCGCGAGCCGTCCTTTTCACAGATCTATTATTTATTTCTCAACAAAACTCTCTTTTCCCCAGAAACGGTGTTTAAAAAAAAAAATAAAATAAACAGAAGGAACGCTAGATTTTTAATTTGTCACAAAAACAGCATCAGTAGAAAAAAAAAAAAGAAGTTCAGTCTGTTCTATCTCGACAGATGTGGTTTTGGTAGATTTTTTTTTTTTAATATTTTGGTTTCTGTGAACAAACCTCTAGAAGGTTTTTGTACTTGCTTAGGTCAAATGGTGAGGTCATTCAGCCTTCAGAAAACTTACATCTGCAACAGCAAAGTCTGTACAACAAACCCCGTAATATCTCAACAGGAGTCAATATTCCCCTGGTGAATAAGAAAACCCCATCTCTTTATCTTTTATTTTATTTTACAGCCTACTTTTTTCAGAATCATATCAAATTAGTGTTGGAAATATTTTCTTTTTGGTTTGTTACTACATGCAAACAGATTCTACCTGTTTGGCACCACTTGGAAGGTAAAATTCATATCTTAATTGTATCCAAATATATTCACAGACTATTTATTGTACCATTGATCCTCAGGTATTGGTATTGAGAATAGCTACACAGCACTGAGAAATATCAGATGTGAATGTTATTTGGAATAATTTGATGTTGGTTTTAACTTTTTCTGAAAATGCTCATTTTATCATTTTAATTGGGATAGCTAAAGATGTATTTTGTGTTATACAGTACTTGTAAAAAAAGTGTTGAATTATCCATAATTAATATTTTATGTATTTATATGTTTTGGCGGTCGTGATCAAAAGTTCTCCTGGGTTTCTAAAGGCCTTGACATTTTCAGTCCTCTGCTAGAAGAGTAGCAGGATTTCGTTTCTTAAGCCACTTAATACTGATGACCTTAAAATAGAAAGAGCTTAAGGGAATTTGATAAGTTCTCTGAATAGTTTACTGGTCAGCTGGATGAGGTACTAGTATCAAAGCGTGTCTAGTTTTACAACAGGTAATACTTCCAAACTACTGAAACTGTCTGGTCATTCCTAGATACATCTCTTGCTCACAAGTCAGATATCAATTTTTCACTTCTGAACTCATCTGTTTAGAAGAGTAACCATAAACCTTTCAAAACATCCTTCTTTAAATTTATTTGACCACTTTCAGGGAACTGAAGAGGTTAGAAATCCATCCAGCTAGCTAGAATGTTAGCTAGATAGCTGAAGGCCTAGTTAACTTAAAGTACTAATTAGCTAGCTAAATAGCTAACTCAAGACAAATTAGCAACCTAGCTAGAAAGATAATACGATAGCTAGCCTATTAGTTTTCATATTTCTAGCCAATTAGCTGGCCAAGAAATTGGCATCTTTCTAGCCAAGTAGCTAGAAAGATGATGGCTATCTTGCTGTCATGTTATCTAGCTTACGAGCTAGCTATCATATTGTCTTTCTAGCTAGGTGGCTAGTTAGATAGCTATGTATTTCTTGTATTTGTGTCAAAATAATACAGGCTATAACATAGCAGCATTGACATCACAATATCAGTGTTTGCAAAATCACAAACAGCTGATTGGATGCATATTTGATAGGCTTTTATATTCCAAGTGTCAAGACATTCATCCTCTGATTATTGATTCCATATAATACATATGATGTAGCTCTTCAGCAGCTGCGATACTAAAGCTCCCAGAGACTAGTGGAGGCTGTATGGGGAATAAATGAGGAGTCTGGGAAAATGTGAGTTAATCATTGTTGTAAATTGCTGTCACAATATTCAGATGCTGTATCGCATTTTCATTTGCCCCACATATAGTGCAGCGTGATTATTTTATCAATATGGAAGTAACTGTTGTGTTTCTATTTAGAATAATTACATCATGTTGTGCACTACTGTTAAAGCTGTCTTATACTGTAATACTTTGAAAGTTTATCATGCTAGGGTAGGAGAGTCTGATTCCAGCTCATGCCCTGTTCAGTGTTATGTGGCTTAAAAAAAATAATTGACATTGCTGGGAAAATAGTCTGGACTACAGCAAAACGTCCAAAATACTGCAAGGCTTCCAGAAAGACCAATGAACTGTGATCAAGACCACTTTAAAATCATTCTCAAAGATAAGTATAAAACACAGAGCTATTAGGGATAACTCAAGACTACATTTGAGCTGAAATTTTAAATGTTTTAAGTAATCTGAACTGAGCCTGTCTTATGACAGGATCTTACTGGCAACACTCCCCTCCAGATGGTTGGAGTGATCAAAGCTCCAGTCAGCTGCTGTGCGTCAGAAATCAGGAGTGCCAATTGTGGGATTTGTTGCAATGCCATCTATACATGTGTACCTTTTTGGATGATCAAATGCTACTAATTATAGATCAGTACTGGTACTGACTGGAGGGGAGGGGGGGAATCACCCCTTCCTCACCCCCAATCCAGCTTTTGTTTTAAAGCCCCTCAGATCTTGCCATCGACAGAAACCTCCCAACCCTTTGTTCAAAAACACGACATAGATTCAGAGGGAACAAAAGACTGATGGACAACCCTCTCCTTTTTGCTTACTATGTAGGCTACTAGCTGTGAAATTATTCTTTTTAATGGAAAGAAGAATTTGCAAATGGAGTATTTTAAATAAACACTAATCATGTGACAAATACATGCTATGCTGGTTATTTTTACTCTAAGATGTCAAAAAAAAAAACAAAAAAACAAAAAAACAAAAGTAAAGTTATGAAGGATGAATAATTGGTATAAAACATCTGGTCCCAGTCACACCAACAGCAGAGCTGGTATGTTCTTTGCTCTTGTAAATGTAATGATCTCAGGAAAAATCACACGATGCGGCAAATTCCACAACACGAATTTCAGATCTACAGTTAAGTTCATAATTTCCTATGAAAATATCTGATATTTAAAACGGGGGTACGGGACGCTAACTGAACCCAAACACCTGCTGCCCTTCCATTCGCATCGCGTCCGTTCACACACCAGACAGAGCAGCGGCATCACACAGCACTCAGCAGGCTGTGAAACATAACAAACCAGTCATAAAGACTTTGAAACAGCCAACAAAAAGACATTAATCAATTTTATCCACGTTTTTTTTTTTTTTTTTAAATACCTTTTTGTTCTTCACTTCATAGCCTGGGAGCACTCGAAAAAGATTTTGTGGTTCTTGATCAGTGTGAGCCGCAGTGATTGATGTGAGGAACATTTTCAAACTCTGAAATTTACCAGCTGAGTAATATTACAGCATCAGTTCTGTTCAGGGTGTCCAAGTATTTCATGACATTTTTAAACTGGCTTCTCTTAAATCGATGAGATTTCTATTAAACACTGAATGGCTTACAGTGCTTGAATTTGAGCAAGTCCAGAACCAAATAACATTTAAATGTTAACCATCGATTCACTACTCAAAGATTTTGCCAATGTTAGGGGATTGCAGTTGTCATTTTTTTCTATTCTCGCTATCATATTAAAAAATAAGTCAGCGTTAAAGAGGTTGTTGATTTGGCAGGAAAAAAATAAAATAAAATTTAAATATTCAGCTAAGCCCAAAATTATTCATACCCCTGATGGATTTTACCAACTTGTTTGTTAACAATTATAGGGACGTTTTTTATGCAGATTTTTCCATTGCTCAAAAGAGTGAAAAAAAAAAAAATATATATATATTTTTTAAATTAAATAAACCAGTTTTTTTTTTTTTTGTTTTACATTGTTTCATTATCAGAAACAAAATACTTGGTTGAATTAAAAGTACAATGTAAAAACCACTTCTACCACGTGTATGAATACTTTTGAGCTTTATTGTAAATTATAAATTTGTGTCTAAAGTTTTAACACGTCTTGTTAAATCACTGCAAGCTTGTCCAGTGACGGTGAAAGCGGCAGGTTGCGGAGGTTTTTCACCGTCAAGTGTTTCTCCTCTAGACTGGAGCGAGCAGCTCCATTGTGAACCAGTAGGGGGGGCTAAAGACCGACTTCCTTTTTTTTATCTCGTCGCCTTTGATCATTATTGTGCGTTTCTTCACACAACACAGACAGAACTGGCTCTCCTTTCACAAAGACACTTTAATGAGTTCACAGAACTAAAGAGGTCGTGTTAGAGCGCACTATACAGACAAAACAAAGGAAGTTCCTAGTCACAGTAATGAATTTCCAAGAGCACATTCAGTTTGGATTCACACAGAGCACCACCACTCAAACATCGAGCTACAACATCACATTTATGGACAGTTATTTGTTTCTGTGGTCTCTTATACATAGCTTGGCAGTATGTTTGTTTTTGTTGTTTTTTTTTAACAAAAACATTACGTTGTTTTTTCTTTTCTTTACAACAAATATTTGCAGTATGTACAACAATAAATATATATTTTTATTTTTCCAGTGCTCAGGAATATCCGATTACCTCAGGGGAGGATTGCTTGTTTTAAGTGAGAGATTTGGTCAAGTGTCTCAGCTGCAGTGCAAAAAAAAAAATAAAATAAAATCACTTATAGAGATTTCGTCGAGATTCAGAGTCTCATACGTATATTTTTGCTCCTGTTTTAACTATTATTTCTCATACTGTATGCTTATATATATGTATATATATACTTTTTTACCTTTTTTACGCTCTGAATCTTTTCGTTCAGTATTTACTGTTTATAGTTTATATTTAGGGTAAAATGACACAAACTTATAGTTCTGGTTTCTTGTCCACAATCACAGGTTCTCTAAAATGTTTTGTGTTACCACACAGTTCATATATGGGACGGAGGGGCTTTCTGATAGATCCCCGATGACAACCCAGTTCGAGTGTGCCCTGTTAAGGCTGTGCTAGCTTCGCTGTACATGGAAGGCGGTGCAGCGACCTTCCGTGGCCAGCAGGGGCAGCATCTGGCCACGAATCTCCTCCAGGACTCCAGAGTTTTTCCCGACCAAATCCAAACTCCGGATGTGATGCCCACCACCAAGCACATGAAGTACTTGAGCATGAAGACGGCGTAGTCCGGGCCCGAGCTCGAGCGCTGGCGCTCCGACAGGCAGGAGCAGGCCAGGGCTCGCTCCCAGCCGGGTCGGTAGTGCTGCTCGTAGACCAGGCATGCCACCACGATGGTGGCGGGGACTGTGTACAGCACTGTGAAAAGCCCAATTCGGATCATCAGCCGCTCCAGTTTGTCCGTCTTGGTGCCACCTTGTTTGATAATGCTCCTGATGCGGAACAAAGAGACAAACCCAGCCAGTAAGAACAGCGAGCCTGTGAAGAGGTAGACCACAAGAGGGGCCAGCACAAGCCCCCTCAGATTCTCCAGACTCTGGTTCCCGACGTAGCAGATTCCAGCCACAGGATCCCCGTCCACGGAACTGAGAGCGAGGACCACGATGGACTTGACACTCGGGATGAGCCATGCAGCCAGGTGGAAGTACTGCGAGTATCCAGCAATGGCCTCGCTGCCCCACTTCATTCCCGCCGCGAGAAACCACGTGAACGACAACACCACCCACCAGATGGAGCTGGCCATCCCGAAGAAGTACACCAGCAGGAAAACTAGGGTGCAGAGAGCGGGGCCGGAAGCATCATACAGGATGTGCAACTGGCTTCCGCCGAGGCCGCTATAGCCACAAGCCACTCGCTCATGACCCGCAACCAGACGTATGATGTAGCCCAAGGAGACGAAGAGGTAGCAGGCAGCCAGGAAGATGATGGGCCTCTCTGGGTACTTGAACCTCTCCATGTCAATGAGGAAAGTGGCCACGGTGGTCAACGTGGAGATGAAGCACAGCACGGACCAGAGTCCCACCCAGAAGCTGGTGAAGGCACGTTCATCCGCCGAGAAGTAGGGCAGGTGGCAGGGCTGGGCGCAGTTGAGCAAAGGGCCGGTCTGGACTCTGCCGTAGAGAGCGTGGGACTCCCGCTTGATGGGGACCAGTGGGTCTCTGCAGCGGCACTCCCTGTCACACTGCGATGGGCTGGGAGGTCTGGTTCTGACTTTGGGGGTGGACTTCGGGAACGAAGGGGCCAGAGTGGTGGTCTCACTGCTGTTCTGGTCCATGCACAGGGTCTCGTCGCCGAGCTGGGGCAGCTGCTCGCAGCTCATCCTCTCAGGCCACTCAAAGCCATATTGGCTCATGAGGGGGGAGCAGCCTCGCTTGGCCCGCTCGCACACGGAGCGGCAGGGGGGCAGCGGCTTCCTGTAGTCCGGCAGGCAGATTGGAGTGTACATGCTGCAGAGGAAGAACAGCAGGTCTGGGGAGCAGCGGATGCGGACCAGGGGCCAGAACTGGTGTACTTCTAGCCCCACTTCCTCCTGGGTGTCATGATTGAATTGATTGGGCATGTATGTCAAGTTGTAACCAATGCCCTTACACATGGGAACTGTAATGGGCTCACAAACCAAGTCCTTGGAGGCCCCTGATGTGAAGCCGAGAGACCAGAAAACGAAAAGCAGGTACAGCATCAGGCTGTATGGCATGAGTCTCGCTGCTGATGCCATGGATGAAGTAAGTGTGTTATCCGAGTATGGCAGAGTCTTTACACCAAATGAAATAAAGAAGGGCTCATGTTACCCACGTTTATGGCTGAAACTTTATGTTTTAGACGAGTCAACAGAAGAAAGTTCTGTTCTGAGAGAAAAGACACAAGTCAGCCTGTTGAAAGGGTAAAATGGACATGTGATTGGGAAACCAGTTGGGCCAGCACGCTGTCAATCATTCACCAGCGCTCCTGCAATCATTACGGAGAAAGTTCATATCCGGCAGTCACGTTCCAATAAATTTAACGACCCTGTAACATTTCAACCCTCTGCACGTCCTCCAAACATGTCCTGTGTGCCGGAAAGAATCGCATCATCAGTGCTGTAGTTTTCAAAAAAAAAAAAAGAAAAAGAAAAAGAAGAAATAAAGAAAAGGATGGTATTGAACAGCTGGTAAATGTGAGCAATAAAAACATCCAGAAGTCTCCTCTTTCTGTGCCACGAGGAACCAGGTGAGTAAAATCCACTTGATGCGTTTTTCCCTCGATGGATTTAATCCGTCCGCGACTTGAGCAACTTCTGAAAAGTGAACTTTCTGATTTTTATGAGTGAAAACAGCCGGAGCAGAAATGAGCAGCAGCAGAAGAAGAGTCCCTCCGGGCAAAAACTTATCCCGTGCCGATGGGTTTGCGGCCACGCGCGGATTGCTGCGCTCCCTGCGCCCGAGGACGAAGTGAAGTCCGTCTGAAGCTGCGGCACCTTCTCATCAAACACGGGCTCTGCTGCGTTCACGGCTGTCGGAAATGTCAAAACTCGGCTGGGAGCGCGCTCCCGCTGCTTGACGTTTTAGTCTAGTTGGAGTTAGCCATTTATCTGGCGTCAGTATCGATCGCTGTCTGCATGCCTGGTCCCTTTTTAACTTTTGCACTGCACTCTGTGTTACATTCAAATGTATGAACGACGTTCTGTAAATCTGACTGATTGACATAAAATAACTTATTGACATTATGTCAAATAAGTAAACACTATTTGCTTCAAACTGAAATTAATCAGCAATTTTTACATGTTAATATTCGAAACAGAGCAGATGTATTTTTTTAAAAAAAATGTTGATGCGTAGCTGTATCGATCAGTTCTGTAAGAATAAGTGGTGGCAAGTCTAATTTCTTTGCAAAAAATCAAGTAAGTTGATTTTTCAGACATTAGAAAAAACATTAACTTATAGACCTTGTTAATGTCAGAATCAGCAGTTCAACAAAATATATCCGCGCTAATATTTTTAGCGGAGTTTAGATGTTGTGCTTTCAGCTTTTCGTCCCACAAAAATCCTGAATGTTCCTCTTTTTGTATCGTTAGAAAAGGATGACGTCCGCAACCACTTGCTCTGAGGCTTAAATCAAAGTTCAAATACCTAGCGGTCCGTGAACACATCAGAGAGCAATTTTCTATTATAGGACTTCCTGCTTTAGGAGGTGGGAGTTCCCAGAGGAGCCTAAAGGTACCTGACGAGAGTGCCTGACACCTTCACAAACCTAGACGGAAAAGGACGCTATTATTTGTACGTTGGTCCTGCATTTTTTTTTTTTCCTGAGAGAAGAAAGTGACATTATTTTTAAAAGTTATTCTAACGCAAACTTTGCCAAAGTATTTGTTTTGAAACACGAGTTTTCTGAACCAGGAAAGTGTTCTTAGTTGTAGCAGATAGGTGGTCGTCACCCTTTGAAGAAATATGTTACTAGCCAGTCAATCATTGCTGTGCTAGCTGCGTTAGCATGGTGCTTCGAAGTCAGTAAACAGATGCAACATGTTATATTTGAGAAACTCCTGCTACCTAATACAGAGTTAGGCCCCAAAATTACTCATAGACCAGGACGATAACATGTAAATTCAAATGGGAAACATGTATTGATGGGATTCCACTGTTATTTTGATCAATTTATCTGTGTTTAGGGTCGTTATGACATAATATATGTTTAATACACAATACTTATTGTCTTATGACCACAACATTCTTCTTTAAGCTGCTCAAAGGTCTTTTAATGTTTTTTTTTTTTATAATTTCCTGTCAGAAAAGCAAAACCGACTGCAACACACAAACTGCGTTGCAGTCGTATTGAATGTATAGTCAGAGTATCATGAGAGTACCGTAAACTCAGCGTCATTTTTCACTTTTTAAAAGAGCAAAAAAAAAAAAACAAAAAACTTTTGAAACTCTACAAAACACAATAACTAACATCTGCAGCTCTTCGTTCACGTTAAACCAGTCATTTTTGTTTTTTTAAATAGATGAAGCAGTTGTTTGTGACTTTACTGGTCCTTGAAGAATATTTTTGTATTTTTGTATTAGATGTTACAAAGTTGCATTGACTTAAACTAAGATGTGAAACCCAAATTATTTCCCAGTCAGTCATGTTGGATATGAAAAGAAAAGGAAAAAAAAAAAAAAAGGAGCATTTGCTATCAGGGATCCAGCTTCATTATGAGATAATGTACAATCACAGAAAAATGTACAAAAATCACATTTTTTTTTTTTTTAAAAAGAAACACATTTGACATATTGTCCTATTTCATCTTTGGTCTAAATAAACCGACAGGAAACAAATGGGTCTGTTCTCATACAATCCTGTATTCTAACACAGATTGCAGAGGATTTATCTGTGATTCTCGACAAGGCAAACTGAAAGAAAACTAAATCTGTGGCGCTCAGTAAGCGAACCTCCGCTCTGTGCGTCTCACACTGCCTAAGACAAAGGTCACAATGCTCTCTTGGGGACAAAGGTCTCCGAAGGTGTGTTTGCGTGTGTTTGTGTATGTGTATGTTTGAGCAGTGAGGGTGTGTGTGCTCAGCGTATCGGCTAGGAGGAGGCTTGACCTGATCTACCTTCGCTCAGGTCCGTCTGACAGATGAACGTAAACATTGGAGATTTTTGTGTTTAAACCCTGAAAGGACTCACAAACACACACACACACACACACACACACCCACTCAAGTGCAGACGAGGATGTGTGTGACATACGTGTGATTATAATGTAGGGATTCTCTCAAGTGCCAGGTTTGTTTGACTAAAACTGGAGAGGGAACAGCAGTTATCGATTAACCTATCAATTATTCAGACAGTTAATCGATTAATCGGATGAAAAAAATGGGCATGTTCTGCAGATTTTTTATTTAAGATCACATTAGATATGTTAAAAGATGCAATAAATAATAATAAAAAAACAATTTTATTGCCAAAAATACAACAGCATAGCGTTGCTGCAGTGGACAGTCGATCATTTGTAGCAAAGGACGCATCTGCAGCTAAAACAACACTTCTAACATCGATATGTGAAAAGCTCAGACGTTTCTGCTTGACGTAGCATCAGTCCAGCATACGACTGATCTGATGGTACCTTTTTGGATTAACTCATTTGTAATTTGATAGCAAAATGTGCTTATTATGAGATGTTCTTACAGAATTTAACATGATGGAGATAAAACTACGATATATGCCACTTGAGCTGTGAGTAGAACAGATTTACAGAAAAAGAATATATAAATTTTTTTTTATCTTAAGTGCAAAATGTATTTATTTTTTGTACAGTTTTGGCTTAATTACTGCTCTAACTGTGTTGTTCTTTCAGGAAATGGCCTTTTTTTTTTTTTAAGAGTCTGCATACCCCAGTTAACGATTAATCGATCACGAAATTAGCTAATGATCGTTTCAGCACGATTAATTGTTTCAGCCCTATCGCACACACACGTTTCCACCCGCTATATCTGTGATAAACCCTATTTCAGTCCTTCTCATTTAATTGAAAACATTTAAGCCAAGAGAATCGATCGTTTTGCTTTTGTCAGTCTCGAACATTTTTAACGCATCCATATATTCTGCGCTAATAATAGTCACTTAGAAGGCTTTAAAATATTTGTTTAAGAAATAGAAATGTGAAAAGCAGATTCCATCTGTGTGCAATTTAGTCCCAGGAGGAGTCCCTTTTATTTTTTATTTTTTTCCTGTAAATCCCTTCGAGGATTATTGGAGAAGAAACAACATCATGAAGACCAATGAGAAAACGCCAGGCAAGGTCAGGGGAGACGTTTCATGCAAAAATATTTAAAACAATATCCTAAACTTTGAATGACTCAAACTCTTTAATTCATCATCTGAAAATGGAAAGGACATAGTAAAGTTACAGGGGAATCTGTCATGCATGACAACAGTCTCTTTGGAAGAGTGTCAAGAATTAAACATTTGCTGAAATAAACCAGTAAAAAGTGGCATTCAAGGCGATGTGGCATGTGGACGCTTTTCTTTAACGGAGACAGGAAAGTTACAGAAATCTTGGACGAGAGTCTGGGGAGGAGAGGACAACAACCCTGAACATACAGCCAGAGCTACATGGAAGATTAAAACATGTTAGAATCAGATCTAAGTCCCACTATTGTATCAAAGAACGCTGCAAAAACACAAACTCTTACAGAGTAAATTTGGTCTAGTTTCTAGTGCAAATATCTTAGCACACTTGACATAAGATAAGCTAACTTAAAAGTAGCTTTTCAGCAAGAAATAGGTGCTTGTTTTAATTAAATAATTCCTTAATATTGATGAAAAAGGACTTCCCCATGTTAACTTATAACATGGAAATATGTCTCGGTACAAGTGACAGAATCTGCCAGTGCAACAAATATTTTTTTCATCAATATTAAGGAATTATTTACTGAAAAAAAGCCTCAATATCTTGCTAAAAAGTTACTTTTAAGTTAGATTTGTCTTATTTCAAATCCACTAAGGTATTTGTACCAGATACTAGACCAAAAATACTTGATAAGATTTTATGTTTTTGCAGTGAACAGCGAGTCAGAAGAAAAGAAAAAAAAATCTGCATGGTAAGCTGGTAGCGGCGAACCCCAAAGCATGTAGCAGCTGTAGTCAACAAAGTCATGGACTTTATTTCAGACAAAGCTTCAAAGACTCGGTTGAATACAAATATATTTCGGTCCACACAGTGTGCGACCTGAACACACCTTCAGGCTGTTTCTTTACCAGCAATCTGAATATCAGAGCTGAGCTCCAACGTGCCAAGTCGGTTTTGTCTCCCCCTCCTACACTCATGTCGGCGACATGCAGAGACCTGGAACTTGTTTGAGTGAAGCAAACAAAACAAACGTCGAGTCTTTGGTGACGGCCTGAGACACCCTTCGTAGCAAAGATTTGTTTTTTCAAAGTAGAAGCAGTCGAAATAGTGGATTTGTACTTTCTTTTTTTTTTTTTTTCTTTTAATTGTAGCAAAGGTTGAAACCAGTCTGCTCTGCCGCAACCTGCTGAAAGCTTCAATGTGGCCGATGAAGCTCCTGAATAACCAGGTCACTGGGGACTCTGGGGCCCTGCCAGCTTTTGTGCAGAAGCTCACTAAAATGTCGTGAGGGGGTAAATTGTGTGTGTGTGTGTGTGTGTTGGCCCCGTTCTTCCCTCCTCTGTAACCGCTGTCCACATCCATCCACCCCCGCCCCCAAAGCCTTCGCTTTCCTCCCTTCATCCCCCTTTTCCCTCCTTAAACTGTCTTTTGTTTTCATTTAGGGTGGCATTTCTGCTCCGCCGTCAAATGAGTCTTGACTGGCTCGCAGGCCACTGGAGAAGCACAAAGGACTTCGCTCTGCTCGCTACAGTTGATCCATTGTGGCCGTCCCACAATGCACTAATTGGCGATGACAATTAAGCGCGGTCGACACTCAGCTTCAATTTGGGGCTGCTGCTCGACGTACATAAAAGGCGAACGATTCGGCCTCTCTCAGAAAATGTCCAGACTCCCTTGGGAAAACACACACACACACATATATATATGTATATAGATGTACGTCTCCCCCTCTCAGCTGGGCCAGATGAGCTCATAAGACAGCAGGCAAAGGCGCGCAAACATGAGCAAACCGTGACCTTGGAGTCTGGGCTTCATAGATGAGGGCATTTAAATCGCATCCTGTCTTTTAATACACATGTTGGACGTTTTCCATGTAAAGAACTAATGATGCTTACATTTCTACATCTACAAAAGGGCACAGCATCATGCTCACATGTCTAATAGTGCGTTGGTGCCTCTTTTGCTGCCAAAACAGTCTTGACCCATCAAAGCACGGACTCCTTCAGGGTCTATTAGTCGGGATGTAGTGGCTAGCGCCAACACGCTAGCAGCAGATCCTTAAAGTCCTGGAAGTACCGATGCAGGGTCTCAATGGTTTGGACATGTTTATCCAACACATTCCACAGACGGTTGATTGGATTAAAATGAGGGAAATATGGAGGGAAAGTCACCAACTTAAACTTTTGCTCCACATCGCTGGCGCTCTGGTGGCAGGGCGTCTTATTCTGCTGCAAGAAGCCACCGCCATCAGGGAAAGCTATCTCTGTAATCTGTGATCTGACAAAACGCTTCAGTCGCACAATCACACCTTTTCCACCTGATTTGCCTTCGCCCCATAGCGGTGACCTCGTGTTCCTCAGGTGAATGACACACAAACACAACCAATTATAATCGTTTGTTGGTGTTTTCGGCAGTGGACAGACTCACCATGGACATCCTTAATGTTTCTCAGCTCCACACACAACCGATAGCAAAGTGTTTTCTTTCTATCAGAACTGGGAATGAACATTTCTTCCCTTGGACCTACCAGATACTGACCACTTCATGCTGGGAAAGCCCCTAAAGACCTTCAGCTTTGGTTATCCTCTGACCCAGCTATCCAGCATCACAATCTGGCTCCAATCTTCCCTGCTTCTGACATATTGTTTTTGAGGTAAAATGGTCTCTTACTGTCTAATACACACCCAATACTATCAAAATCAACAATAAAGAGTGATTTCAGAGTGTGTGGTATGACTTGAATCCTCGTTCAGCCGGGTTTGCCACAGTCACCGTTTTGAATTCAGCAACAAGGCCGTTCAAAGGGCTTCACATCATACAGTCACCAGTTGTGAAACAAGCAGTAAACGTTACATTTTAAGAAGCGCCATAATCACATATCATCAATACGCACCAAATATGTCGATCATTTACTGCTAATCAAAGGGGACTCCGTCCCTAAAGGCCGCTTTGAACAGCTGCTGGGGTAAATGGACACCTGTCTGTCACATTTACTCCAAAGGAAAAAAAAAACACATTATGGGTTAACAATTAATAGTTTCTACACACTTTGATTATTAAAAAAAAGAAACAAAACAAAGAAACAAAGTTTGCATTAAACAAGAAACAGATCTGAATTGCGTTTTTCCTGTTGGAAAAGAGGCATAGCTGAGTTTTTTTTTTTTTGAACTATTATTTCTTAATGTTGATTTTTTTTCATTGAGTTTAATCCACAGCTACAATAGAGGAATTTTAACTATCTCATTGAAACTTGGTTCTTAGTTGTTGCACTGTATTAACTCAGACTGTGACGTCTAATTGTCCTAATTTCACTGTAATGAATAGTAGAAGAAAGAACAGACTGTTTAGTATTTCATGAGTGACTGACGGTGTTTGAATTGGCCTTTGAACGCCA
This sequence comes from Girardinus metallicus, assembly GCA_903067095.1. NCBI lineage: Eukaryota > Metazoa > Chordata > Actinopteri > Cyprinodontiformes > Poeciliidae > Girardinus > Girardinus metallicus. The sequence goes on from CAEGAE010027464.1 coordinate 34,779, forward strand.
GCCCCTAGTGGCCGTAAGTGGTATTACCATTACCTGTCTTCTGACCATAACTGTGTGCATCGACTCGACTGTCCGTGAAGCACAGAGAAACCACTAAACAAGTATACGTTACACATTTGTTTGTTGTGTTACTCATGCAGAAATGATTTTAAGGCAAATCTTGGCCTGAAAATGGTTAACTTCAGTGGGAAAACATTGTGATTGTAGCTGCATCATCTGTTTGACACAGATAAGCAAATAAAGAAAATAAAGGCATAAAACTTACCTTTCTCAGCTGTTGCAGTCAGAGACAGACATTTTTATTCTAAAATAGGACATTTTACTTGTTTCTAAACTTGACTTTTGTCTTCAGCTGCAACATTAAAACATTGACCTTATTTGCAAATCTAAAACCTTTGAGGCAACTTGCTAAAATACAGTCAGATTATCTAAATAGCAATGCTGTTTGCTCACTTATTATTATTATTATTATTATTATTAAAAAAAATAAACCAACAATGTACTGAAATCCCAGAAGATAAAGAGACAAATCAGGATTAAAACACCGAAAAATTAGTTGCTATTAATAAGTTTGTTTTTATTGGCATCAGTGGGTCAATTCATACAGAAGCAGACATGAGGACGAGCTGCTTCGATCAAAAAACAACTCCTTGTGCTTGCATAAGAGTTTGAGTGCGAAAACAAAACAAAACAATAACAATAATCACCTGAAAAAGGTTCAGTCCGTCTACTTTCCTTAAATACTGTATCATATCTTTTGTAACGATGCGCCGGAAACAATCTAGCATTTAGCCGTAACAACTGAAATCAAATACAATTTCCAGTTGAACAGAGTACGCTCGTTAAAGAGACGGCAAGAAAAACACAAAAAATGTGCCAACAAATACAAATGAAATAACTTATAAAGTGATCTGATGCATGACTTTAGCTGCACAGAGGCAAAAAGAGTGGAGGCCTGCAGGTCCTTCAGCTCTAACGCCCTGGGAAATACACAAGATTAGTTTGCAACATTGTGTGTTTTTTTTTTTTTTTTTACAGTGCTACAAATTAACTTTGTCCATGTGAGGTTCCACTGAGGTCTAAAAACCTGGAAAAAAAAAAAAACCCAAACACACCCTGGTCATTTAAAGAAAGCCTGTTTGCTCTGGATAAACCTGAAACGTGGCGATTTAAATGCAACATGGACGTCCTCTGCACACGTCTCGCTGGAATACTGATGATAATGTCCATAACGTTGTGAATAATGAGCTCCGAGCAGAAATACAACTAGAGTTTGGTGGTGATGGCTTAGTTTTGATACGGCATTCAATTGGTGGAAATACAGACACACAATCAGCTTCCCTGAAACCTGTCAGGCAGCCAAGCACTAACAATTAACACAACTTAAAGGAACAGTGCAGTCAAAAAAAAAACAACAAAAACAAAACAAACCAAGAGTTTTACTTTTGTAGCATGAACATTAAGCGAGGAACAACTGAACACTTTATTTTCAAAATCAAAACAACAAATAAACCCAAAAATAAAATGCATCAGCCTTAAGGAAAAATAAGCACGTCGGCCATTTTGTAGTTATTCTTTGTTATTTTGTCCCTAGCTCCTTCCATTTCGGACCTGGCTACTCATAATTTCAAATCTACGTCCCAAACCTTCAGGGCAGCAGTTTATTAATCATTGCAGTGATTTCCTGTAATGGATTACAGAGATTATTTATCAATAAATCCATAAATCTGATGTATAACTTAACTATTTCTAGCTTTTATAAAATCTTGTACTACCCACTATTCCCTCTACCGATCCCCATTTGGGCCAAACGACTAATAAAATAAGGCTGATTATGAATTCCTGATCAAACTAAATGAACAAAGTGACTTCTTTCAGGTAATTATTTTTCACTGGAATTATGAAAAAGATCCTAATATTGGTTGCCGGAGTCGGAACAAAGCAAGTCGGGTTGGAAGTGACAAAAACTTCAAAGATACAAAACGGCAAAATGCGCAGCGTCCCCTCACCCGCCACAAAAAATAGGATTTTCACATCAGCGAGCTTCGAGCTGACAAGTTTCTATGGCTCAAAAGAAACAAGACGAAACAACGGCAGAGAGATCAGCACTAAAGTCTCAGCGGAGCAGTCGTAGCAGCAGCCAAGATTTCATGTGTTTCAGCCTGAGAGCAGCAGAAGTCCAGCCATCTCTTCCTGCAAGTTGTGGATTCACAGGAATTGTTCCTGCCCTTCTGACCGGAGCTGGGTCGTTAAAATAATGTATTTCCATCGTCGCGGAATTAATCAACCAAAAGAAATGCGGTGTTAAAAATAAATCTGGACGAAAACCACTCACATTTTCACCAAAATCTGGGTCAAAACCGGATGAGTCACAGCTGCTGGGTTACATGGAAAAAGGAAAAGAAAGGTGGGCAATAAAAGGCCCTCCAGGTTTGCTTAGAAATGCTAAAGGCTAAAGCTGCTCTCAGGTCTGAGAGGCTACGCATGAGCAAAGCACAACAGGAAGTAGAATCACAGAGAAGAAAGAGGGAAGGCAGAGGCAGCCATGAGAGGAGCGCCAGTAAATTATTGACCTTTTATCTTCCAGCCGGGACAAAACGCACAGTCAGTGAATTTTATAATCAAGTCGTTGTGCTTTTACATTTACATGAGTAAAGGGAGTGAAAAAAGTATTTTGTTAAAAATCTAAGCAAGTAAATCAGGAAGATTCAAGAAAGGTTGGTTGAGACAAAAGGAAAGAAAATCCAAAGAAGTGCAAATCTGATTACCGTCACCCGTATGTGTGACAATTATTAATTATTTAATTCATTTATATAAACATTATGGTTGATTTCTCCCAGCTTCTCCTTAAGAAATCCAAAAAAGGCTCCTTAAAAAGGTTCTAGGTATGTTTTATCTGAATACGTAGACTTCTTCCTGACTAAACAATCGATCATTTTCCGTTTTAATGATTTGAGGTTGCAGATTTATCAAATTTTCTTGTCCAAAAAAAAAAAAGTTTTTCAAATGAGATCTAGTCAAACAATTTAATCCTCAAAGTCCATAAATACAGGTCTTTGACAAAGACGTTTTAGAAATTCATTTAAGTTGCTTTGCAGGTTTAAGACAGCTAAAAGACACATTTTAGAAGTTTGATATTAATTATTTGAATTAGAAAATAATTAAATTCCGTTCTCCGGTCATCTTTAACGAAAATCATCAGGACATTTTCTGAACGTTGTTTCTGAACACAGTGTTTTATTTTTAAACTTTGACTTATTAAAAAAAAAAAAAAAAAGTGTAGATTGTGGACCGACAAATCAGCCGGAGATCGGACTCACACAATTTTCTGATCAATCACGCTTCAATGCTGACTCAGAAATATCACAAATGTATTTATTTTTTTCCCCCCAATCAGTGAGTCCAGGTTGCCAACTTAGCTATTGAACAGCAAACTGCACTTTTCAAAAGCAAGTCGACACACATCTGCTTTCAATTCAGGCTGCGAGAGAGAGAGCGATACTTTCTCTGGTAACAGGAAGGATGAATATGTTAACGCAAAATTCCTCTATTTGTCATGGAGTTAGAAATGTTGATAGCATTTTGGCTCAGAGTGAAGGAAGGGGTCAGCATTTACTATGATCTACATATTGCAACTCATGTCTTATGGTGAAGCTAGCTCAGCTAACCACGCTAATCAAGGGTTGGAAGAAATATTTTGAATGAAAACTAAAGTTAAGGAATCAGCCACGACATTCTAGTCAATGAATGTCTAAGATGAAATGTAACATTAGAAACAAACCGTCTAAGATGAAATGTAGACTGTGCTTTTTCTGCCATGAGTGTAAAATGTTCTTTTGTGAAAACAAGATTTCTAGAGAAATTCTGTTCTTGGCCAAACATCTCCTTGTTTTTCCTGCAGTTTTTATGACAGTCTGGACATTTGTGCACAAAAAACAGTGTGTTAAAGGTAACTTCGCTCCATTTTTTGGCAACTTGACCAACTTAGACTTGTTAAAGCTGAATGTCTTTATTTCTTGTTTGCAGAAATTAAAAAACAAAGAGGTTTTAGTGATTGTTGTGGTTTCTAAACCATACCCAGTTAAAGGTCTCATAGGACCAGTTTTGAACCTTGATTGAGCCGTCAGAACAAATTCTGCATTTCTGAATGAGTTGCGTTTATCTGTGGGATCCTGTTGGTAATTCACAAAGGAAATTGGGATATTTAAAATAAAAATAAATTCAAAATTTGATGAAAACACGAGTTCCAATATGGCAAATCAAAAGATAACCTCTATTATAAGTAGAAATCAATGTAAAAAACAAAAAAAAGAAGGATTTCATACATTTTTAGGACGGCTTATGACCCGTTTAACGCCCGGAATGAGGAGGAGGAAGATTACTGCCAGTCAGCCTTCATGATACCTAAAAGCACCGGAGTATTGCTTCAAGACAGACACAACTGATTTCTAATGGCTAATTCTCTGCGTAATTTAGAGGCTGCAGAGTGCAACAATATTCTCCGAAGGCTTATAGCACTTAAGAGCAGATATATTTTGTTTCTCTTTTTAATCCATGATAGATTAATCCATTTTCCTCTGTTATTTTTTAATTTAGGATTGAAAAAAAAAAAAATCAAAAAGCATCAGCAGGCTCCTCATGTCGGGAAAAGAAAAGCAGCGGATTTTGTGCTTTGCTTTGTCGTCCTGTGTGCTGACTAACGGTTTCGTCTCTAAGAGGTTGTGACAAGCAGCCACGTTTCTGCGCTTCTGCTTCCTGGTGTCATCGGCTGCGATTTGTTGTGTTTAACCTGGAGCAGGAGGTAAGTGAAGACGGGGAGTAGAGGATGCGACTACAGAGTAACGAGAACTCGGGCCTGCAGAGCCTTAACGCAGCATTCGGTTCTTTTCTTCTTCCGTACAGAACGACGCAGGAAGCGCCGCAGCTGCATCCGTCCTGTGGTCAAAAAGCTGCAGCGAGCTCCAGCCTGCAGATGCAGGATTAGAAAAAAAACAAACAAACAAAAAAACAAAAACAAAACACAGGCCCTTTGTCCGGTGTGGCGGCTGCATGCCGGCCCGTTTGCTCCTGGCCTCTGTGCTCGCGGCCGCGCTCCTCAGGTGTCTTGGTACGGCAGGTGAAAGCAGCCGGGGCTGTCGTCGTCGGGCGACCAGAAGGACGACGGCCGCTTGTGGTGGAGCTCTCTGCGGACGCAGCGGGGACACGGCTGGGCTTTCTGTCGACACTCCGCGTGGAAAACGGCGCCGCAGCCGTCACACCTGTCAGCCGGGAAACACTGCGGTCAATCAGGGCTGAAACGAATAATTCGATTAATCATGATCAATTCGATTAATCACGATTATATTTGTATATATTTTTTGTATCGTTTCAGGCTAATTACTGCTTTGATTGTGCTGTTGTAGCAAATTGGATGTCTTAGTCAGGATGCTCTACTTAATGATTATTCGATTATTAACCTAGTAATTTAGTAATCGAATAATCAGAATAATTAGAAATTGATTATTTCAACAATCGATTCATCACGACTGATCCAATTAATCACAACTGATCAATTAATCACGATTGCTCTCAATTAACCAAATTAATTGCGATTAATAACAATTAATCAGATTAATCAAATTAATAGCAATTAATCATGATAAATTCAACTATCGATTCATCACAATCAGATTTTAAATTCTTTAAAAAGAAACTCTAGCATCGGTTGAAAGCAAACCAGTTATTCGTTTACAATGGATGCAAAAGACACATATTTAAGTACAATAATCATAAAGGAGTTCGAAAAGGAGTAGGAAGATGTAAGAAACTCATGGACTCCTACCCCATAAATTCATACCATATTTTCAGTTGGACCCTCATTATTACATCAAAAAGTAAACAAACAAACAAAGGTTAATTCATTTTCCATTTACATCTGTCTAAATATATACATCCATACATCCATGCCCACACACACTCCATTTTGTGCTTCCTAGTCTTGGGACAAAGGCTGAAATTTCAATATTGTGCTAATTCCTGCATATTTGCACTGCTATGAATTGTGGTAATGTTGATAATTTCCACTCTTAATCAAATCAATTTAAATTAAAAACTTTTACGCCATTTCTGCAATTTTTTTTTACAAAATGAAAATCAGCAGTATGAATGACTCCAAGGTATCTATATAGGTTTCGTTGTAATCTTTTATGGACGTGATCTTACGGCACGGTCAAAACTACAAATATGGCTTCCTATTTAAACACAACCAAAGTAAATAGATTAAGTTAGACCACCTGGGTCTAGTGGTTGCTCCATTCTCCGCTGTCAGAGTCTTACTGGCCAGCAGATCCAGCTGTTATCAGTTCACACTTTAACACTCAGCTCAACAGCTGGGTGTGAAGGGGTGTAGGGGTGTGTGTGTGTGTGTGTGTGTGTGTGCCATGCCACGGCTCAGCGTCTTTCAGGAATCGCTCCTGTTCAGCTCTTATCTCTCTGCTGTCTGTCTCTCTCTGACTCTTGGTGATGAAGACGAGGCTCTGGACTGTGTCGAGGAAAATCCCCTCCCCCTCTGACTCAGCCGATGTTAGAAACAAAACGCAGAGCGAAAGCTTAGAGCGACACGTCCAAGCAGATTATCACACCTCAACGGCCAGAGGAAAAAGCCCTGTTTGTTTGTTTTTCAATATAAAAGAGTGACATAGGAGGTTTATGATGACAAATAATCAGTGAAATCAAGTCGGTTCTTATTCTAGCTGAAACTGTTTATGTGGGATCTATCAACACCTCTTACATCAAGTCTAAACCGTGATTGAACACGACCTCTCCGGGTTAGCGGAGGGCTCTGGAGCCGGTGTGAGGATGCGTACCTTCGCGTGACGTTCTCCTGAAAGGGGTAGATGACCTGTCCGTTCTGGCACAGCTCGCAGATGAAGCCCTTCTCTCGACACAGGCTGCAGCCGAACACGTGGGAGCTGGCGAATTTGATCACCTTGGACAGGAAAGGGGCAAGTTTCCCGTCAATCACCTTGAGGAGGAGGGGAGACGGAGGAGAGGGGTGAGTGATATGTAATGCCGATAAATGTTAAAAGCGTCCTAATCGTCCATCGGCTCACTATATCATCATGACAACAGCTCTGGGCTTGAAGTCAACAAGCTCGGTTGGGGAATATGCTTTGAAGAACAACAGCAGGGAGAACAATGCCGTGATCTTCTGCTTCTTTAGAAAAAATCTTTTGATTGCTGTTGTGCAATGAGGCAGACTAAACATTGAGATAAGAAGCAAACCGTATCACTCATCAGACCAAAAAAGATCTGCGGTGTCCATAAATCATCCTTTGTATGCCCAGTCAGAGAGCTAAGTTGGATTCCGCATTAGTTTTCTGCTGAATACCTGACTTGATGACCTTCATGTCATCAACAGTCACCAACTAGTGGCATGTCTCTACCACAGCTCACAAACTAAAGGGAAGATACCTTAAACAGTCCCTGCAGGAAATTGCGATCACACCTGTTAATGCAAACTCATTTACAATTTGCAAATTTTGGATGGTCATCACAGCTTTTCCACAAACCTGACCAAACACCTGAACGTTTTCTTCTCTGACACTAAGAAAAGCAGCTGAAGTTTGACCAATCCCGTTAGCTTACCTTCTAATTTAACTTCCTGTTTTATGACGTCTTACAACATTCAAGATTACGTTAGCTTTTTACAACAAGCTAAATGTCAGCTAAATGTTAGCTGCACAGCATTTCTACTGCACTAGAGACTCACTCTCTTCACTGTTCAAAGTATTCAACGCACTAATAACGTGATCAAGTGTGATTTTTAAACTCGAGTTTTAGCTTTAAGTTTTTAAGCAGAAATGTTTTGCTGTCGAAGACGACTGTTTTTTACTTTGTTCTCCGGCTTCTGCTTGTTACATTTCAGAAATTGTTCTGTTAACTACAAATAGTTCTGCGGTTTTCAGCAATAACCTTTAGCTTACAGCATTCAGACTTCATTTTTGCATGGAAATGCTAATTTTCTAGTTTTATTTGTATTAAGGGTGCTATTTCAAGAGGGTACTTGAACACTTTAAATATTAACGATACTAAAGTCTTGTCTTTTTTTTTTTTTTTGCCATGACGATGTTATGGCAAATATGGCAAACTTTGACTGCAACTTTAGAGAAAACCCCCCCCAGTAATTTTAGGTTGCAATAGTCACAAAAAACAGTATTCTGGTGAGATTGTTTAAATTAAACAAAAAGTGACAGAAGAATAGTTCTAAAGAGGCGTATGACACACACACACAATAAAACAGATTAAAATTAATTTACAGCAATTGACACTGTTGTTGGTTTCAATGGAGAAGAAAAAAGAAGAGGAGAGGAAGCAGAAGGAAGCGAGGACGACAGGTAACAGAACGGCCATCTTGTTTTTTGGGATCGTCTTTTAACGGCGACGCTTGGCGAGTTCCTAAAAGGGAGGGCGGTGGGGGTCGGATGGTGGAAGGAGGAGCTGGATTGTTGCGTTTCTTCTTTGCATGAGTGAGCAGAGAACATAAAAACTCAACATGTTTCCAAAGCTTCATCGTGCCGGCCGGGCGAGCGAAGCAGGCCGGGTCGTGAGCGTATGTCTGACAGAGACGGGGAAAAAAGTAGCAGAAAAAACAGAGGAGGAAGTAGGAGAGAGTGACAGAGGTATAATAAACATGAGATCTTGAGAGAGAAGCGAGAGCCTGCATTCAGATACGAGTGGTTCCACCTGGCAGAGCTCTGGACCTCCCAATTATAACCTCCTTCACGCTGTTTTTCAGACGACGAGAGGACAAGAGGAGGACTTGAGGTAGCGAGTGGAGGAAGAAACCACACACGCACACAGATGAAACATAAAACACTAAGATGTACTCATCCTGTTTCCCCTGAATCAGATAGAGCCGAGTAAAGAGCTGCAACACTTCAAATTGAAATGAAATGGTCATCGGCAGCAACCTAAACAGAGCCTATGCAGCTCGTAGCAAGACACTGACAAATATGGCCTTAATAACAGGTAGTAAAACAGTGTCGGACCAATTAAAATATATCGTTTTGATACCAAGAATTCCTGTAAAATAAATGTAAATAAAGCACTTTTTCAGTATTTATGCTTTTGTTTTTCAGGCTGTTAAAGTGTATAGGAACTTTAAATGAGTAAATAATGTGCCTGGGGTATAATTATGATGCGACACAAAGGTAATGTTTTAATGCTCTAAAAAAGAGACAGACTTCTGTGTACTCAGGAAATAGCTAACCCATCTACAGTGCGAGTAACATGTAAAAAGCTCAAATGAACCAAAACTGTGACACAAGAGAGAAATAAAAAAACTTGCTTAAGTTCACTGTTCATCTTGGGTTCCCCAAGTCTCCATGGCGACCGTTAGATGCTATCTACTCGAGTTTGTTTTCTGATTGATGCCCGAAGAAAAACGTATTTTCTGTCCTAGCTTTACAACAACAAACTTGTGGAATCTAATGGGACTTTAACTGTAGCTATGTGATTCAGTAATATTGTGATAATGACAAGAAAATAAAATAAATGGTACTTATTCCTTATTTTCTTTAGGTAAGTGTATGGCTGTGACTACATGACATAGCAGCCACCCCCACATGTAGCTTCAAATGCTGCTCTTGATAGACACTTCCATTAGCAACATGCTTACTTAGGACACCAGTCCTATAAACAAGTGTGATTTGTACCACTAAACTGCACACAGTAACTGCAACTAATCACATTTTCAAATGGATTGACATTTATTGACATTCTCATTAAACAAACTATGGAGAAAATAGTAAAACTAACAATCCCAACAGTACCTTTTGGGGGGTTTTAAACATAATTAATAGGAATTCATTGTGACAATAAGTCTGAATTTGTATCGTTTATCACGATAAATGATAAACGATACAATAAATGCCCACCTCTACACCCTATTAAATATTAGGTCCATATTAAAATGGACTTGTATCTGAATGTCTCTGAATGACTGGATTGATTTTATTATATACTCCTGTACTTGAATTGGATGGTCTGACTTGGAAAGCACCTTGAGATGAGCTGAATTGACTTGGTTTCCACGGGTAGGAAATGCTTTTACACCCAAACGGAAATGTTGTAAACGTACTCGCAAGTGTTGCGTATTTAAAATAAAGGAACGTGCTCAGTCGAGTCCAGATAATCAAGTTCTAACGGCAGCCAGACGGATCGGGCTGATCCCGAGGGAGGCAGAGAGACGTGCGTGTCCCCCTCCACCCACACCGAGCCAAACCAAACCCAAAGTAAAGCAGGCCTGCTCAGTCCGGTCCTGCCCAGTCCACATGACGAATGGATCTGCTGATGGAGGCTGACAGGCTCGGTAATTAAGGCCCCCTATAATTGGACTGGGCAGAGTCAAGCGAAAGGCAGCAGAGCTCTGGTGACTGACTGGCTCTCCGAGGGGAAGGGCGGGGAAAAGAGCAGGAAGGTGGCTGGTCTGACGGAGAGGCATGGGAGTAACTCTGTGAAAGAGCGACGACTTGACAAACAGAAAACAAGTAAATCAAATCCATTTTCCTCTGTGTGGATAAAGCCTGGGTGCTTTTCATTAAAACATCCAATTCCAGAAGCTGGTACCAGCTTGTTTTTATCAATACTAGTTGGCTAAGGTCAAAATTGGCTTTCATTTTCCTTAAATGCCCATACGTCAGCTGTTACCGCCGCAGTAAATAATCACTGACCGTTTTATTAGCTACATCAAAGTGCCACTGGCTGTTGGTTTCACACCGGGACAATAATTCAGACTGTGAAATTTAATACGAACATATAAATATATAAAAAAGTTGAGGTTGTCCTTAGAGACGACAGTAAATCTGTCAGCTGCAGTTCAGAGTCGAGGAGTTCAGACCTCTGCAGGTTTCAGAACCGAACATGCATTGTGATTTAAGATCATTTAGAGACGCTGCAATCAGAATTTAGTGACCAATATCTGATCTCCAAATCTTGCAAATCTTTAATTTGCATATACAGATTCTAGCTGAATCTTTGTCTTCAAGAACAACGATATAAAAAGCTAAGGGATGAAACCATTAATCGGGTTAATTATGATAAATCCATTATTGAAACTTAAACTCAACTTAATTTAGCAATTGACTCATCGATAACTGGATTCAAAAAAAGCAATTCTCTGAAAAAAGCAACACACTCAGAGCAGAAATCAAGTGAAAACTGGACAAAAATACCATACATATATTTTGCATTTAAGATAAAAAACCCCCCATAAAACACATTTGTCTGTAAATATGTTCTAACCAGAACTCAAGTGGCAGTTTCAGCTTCGCCTGGCTCAAATTTTATAGGAAAACAAATCTCCTATTAACTACCTGTCCAATTATCAATGGGCTAATCCAAAAAAATAGTCACTAAGTCAAGCAGAAAGGCCCGAGCTTTTCACACATTGATGTTAGAAGGATTTTTTTAGCTGCAGTTCTTTGCTGCAAAGGATCTAGCATGCTCTAAATCAATGCTGTTATTGCATTTTAGACAATAAAATGTTTATTTTAAAAAAATAACTGAATTGTTTATTTGGGTCTTTTAATGCATTTCTAATATAAAAATAAGGCATAAATGGCTAAATGACATATCTGCAAAATGTGCCATTACTTTTATCTGATTAGCAGCCACACTGCCTGATGTTTGCTGTAGGCAGATCCTGAAAGAGCTAAATGAACCCGTCTCACTGACCAAACAGATAACTAAGAACAAATATTCAGACAACAGACAATCGCACAGGGTAAACCCAATTTTTCTTGTCTAAGGAACAAAACCAGAAAAGTAAGATAAGTCATTGATTGTGATTAGCCTCCAGTTTAGGGAATGTATATTAACTAGAGTTTTCCAACCTCTAATGAGATCTGCACTGCATGGCTTGACTCATTAGCATCCTCTTTGGACTACACAAGGCAGAAAGTGAATGTCTTCGACAGATATTCAAACCATTTTAAGCTCAAATCCAGTCTAACCACTGCCTGTGACTGGGGTTTTTATAGTTGAGGTGCAAAGCTACAAAGCGTTGCCCTTGTGAGGTGTCAGGAGTGAAGAAGAGCAGCGTCAAGTAGAGCCATGTTGAGTGTAAATAGCATGAAACACTAGGCGCTAAGCTAAACCTTCTGTAGCTAGCCTGTTTCTATGGTTACTGCTGATTCTGAGATCTACAGGTTATGTCATGGCCTCAGACAGCTAAAGATAAATAGCTGATCATTTTTGTCTCTTTGCATACCTTTGTAGCTTCGGTTGTTTCGTCCCCTAACATTTTATGATTTTTTTGGTAAAAATTAAAGTTAAGTTACCAAATTAGAGATTTTTATTACCATGTTGAAATTTAATGGACATCCCAGTAGCTAACATATCGGCTGACGTGACTGAGATTTGTGCAAAGGCCTTTCTGATGACATAAGACTAAACTGTAATACGGTTAAATCCTGAAGAGGATGAACCTTAGATTATTTTTATCACACACACCCACACACAGGTGTTTGGACTCAAGTGTTTACAGATACACTCCATGTTGGGCTGCGGTTGCCACTAACTATATCTTGTATTAACCATTACCATGTGCAAATGTTTGTGGTTTCTCAGTTCTGTTTTTTCTCTCTTTCTGCAGGTGTAGAAGCAGACTTCTAAGGTGTTGTCTTTTATTCTCTTTCTTACGTTTTTTTCTCTCCTCTATTCTTATTTCCTTGGAGTTTTAACTTTTTGCCCCACTTCTCTTCTTTCTTTTGCTTTTTTTCTTGTTCCTTTTCTCAATTTTGAGTCCTACACTGCTGGAAAGTACAAGCTAAATGTAACGTATAAGACTCTGATTAGCTATGAACTTATTTATGTGCATGTAAATAATACTTAGTGTTGTTTGAAGTGGAGGAGGTTGGTGAAATAGTTATGAGTTAAGTACGGTTTTCAAAAGAGTTGGCTCTAAAACCTTGAATTATACTTTTGCTTTCAGTCAGTGGAAAATCTTATTTGTTTAAAAGCTGTCTATGAAAAAATAGTAGACTATTTTTTCCTAAAAATCTGCATGCTGTCTTTAGTTGCTTCTTTCTGTGTGAGTTACACTAAATAAGAAGAGAGCCAGAAAGTGATGGGCTTACACAGACTGAGCAGCCCCGGCTGCAGACCAGTTTAACAGGGGGGGGCATCGACTTATTTTGGGGGGGCAAAATAAATCGACGTAGCTGAACACAGATAACATCAGAAGCCTACAGGCTGCTTGTTAACAAGCTTAAGGTGCTGTATTGTTATCAGCTAGTCATCATTTAGCTAACATTACCTGCATCCAACAGCTTTACTCAACTCAGTTGGGGGTAACACTGTTCAAAGTTCTTTGCGTTATGCTGGTTTGCTGCCAGGATTCCAGCAGCTCCTGCCTGATGTTGGCTCAGTAATTGTTTTTGCTCACTAATGCTTGAAGCTTCAGCTATCATTAAGACAGAACTCCAAATTAGGGGAAACATTTGCTTTTATATTTCAGAAATACGTTGGACGAAGCCAGACCTTAATTCAGATGATAATACTCTGACATGCAATCAATAAAATCATTCAATTTTAGATGAAGTATGAATTTTGTTTTGCTGACCCTAGACATATTTTATAATATATAAAAATAATTTGACATTTGCAGTGCAATGGCTTACCGACTAAGCAAAATAATGTTGAATCAGATAAATTACTCATTGAGGCCAATTTTCAAAAGAAGTTATGTCTTAATGAGTCTGAAAAGATTCTTAAAACATAAATATAATTAAGTGGTTTTAATATTTTACGTAGACAATATGAGCAATATTTAAGAAAATCCTTAATTACAAAGAAAAATAAACGAAAGCTTTATGTACACGGCTACAAAATGCTTGGTTAATGGATACAAAACGGGATTAAATGGCAACATGAGGCGTAATTCATGAGCTTTGAACTAATTTATTGAAAAGGTATGCGCATATTTTCTGTAATTGCCAGAGTACAGCAAAAGTCCATACCATCTAATGTTTCTGTTTAGACAGAACCTAAACTATCAACCGAATTATTGATTTTATCTGGAAAAAACTCTCCACCTGGAGTATCTTTGACCTTTTCCCCTTCTAAAAACAGCTCCCACAAAAACCCCCAATAACAAACACCCACTTTTCAGCTTTTCTCTCTCTGCCCCTCCTCCTCCAGGTCAAACTCTTTCTCTGCTGCACGCAGAGTCTTTGTGCTCCAAAACCTCCTAATCCCCTAAAACTGCTGTTTAACAGCCGTTAGCGTGCCCTCCTCGTTCCCTCACACACACGCACGCACACCCACACGCACACTGAAGCTCCATTGAGAAACTGGACAGCCAGCTGGGATAGAGAGGCTGGGAAGAACCGGAGTGAACTCTGTTTGGATAATGTGCTCTCCTCCATTAGAGGGAAAATACACAAAACTTGGTGGATGTTGTCGTGCATAAAGTGGAAACGGTCCTTCTGTTGATTGCAGGAGTTGCTAAATTTGATCTTCATTAAAACTGCAATGTCTTCACAGCATCACACCACTTTTTTATTAACATTTTTGCTCTTATTTAAAACAGAAAACTGATATAATATTGCCATCCATAACATTTATTTATAATTCAAATGAACTTAACCAATAAGATAGAATAAATAAGCAGATGCACAATTTTTAAAGCGCTTATTAAGCTGAATACTTACTATTCTGCTCTTTTTGGAGTAACTGAAATATAACAATGTGATATCAGCAAAGTGCAAAAACTGAGGGAAAGTGTTGTGAAAGTACCAACATCTGCAGCAATAGATGCAAAAGATAATGTTAACCCATAGTGGTGGCTGTCTTATGAGGCTTGCTTTTTGTTTTTGCCAGGGTCAAACTAAATTATCACCAGTTCAAGATGCCAGCCAGTTTTATCTTGCAGTTTTTTATTTGTTTGCTAAAAAGCAGAAGATGAACAGAGATTTAAGTTTTCAGGGTCCAAGCATTCATCATGCAACACTACAGGGTTCACCTGAACAAACTGAAAGCTTTGGAATGTCCTAGTCAAAGTCTAAAACTTGATGCAACACTTAAAACGGACGGATGTGGAGAAGTCTCCAAGTGAGAGTGGGTTAATATTGATAGACTATTACTTAGGACGACTAAATATTGTTTTTGAATCAGGAGTTGCTCTAAAGACTTCTAAGTTCAAAGGTGTACACCCCATGAAATCAAGCTACTGTTGCCTTTTTGTCATATTTTCACCAACTCTCAGCTGGTTTTTCAGTTGAAAAGTACATCATATAAATCACAGTAAAGGTGGGAAACACATCGCTTCTTCCCAAGGCAGAATTGGACTTTGTCCTGAAGAGGTGACGCTTGAGGACCGAGAAAAACTGCTAAGCTGACTTTATGCCATCGATGTTTAGGTTCTTGGAACATTATTGAGCCACTGACCTGATTGGTGATTTATGAACGACCCCTGCTGCACCACTGCTAGATCTTAGCTTAATCATTTTTCACAGTAACATAAAAAAAACAACAACAACTTCGTTTTGCTGTATGCTGTTACTTAGACAATAAAATGACAACTTTGAAATCTCACATGACCGTAAAGTTTAGGACACCTGATACTTTTCCCATCTATGTTTGCTCCTCCTGCGGCTGAACCCATGAGGAGAAGGTGGAAATCTTCCTGAGAACACCTAGCGTTTACTTAAGAGGTCTCTGTGTGTCTGGTCAAGTGTGAGTGGAGAGGCATGCCAGGCATACAGGGAATGCCTGGGTGTCACTGTGGGAAGCAGGCTGCATGCATACACACAAACATTTTCTTCCTGCTACTTTAGTCTTCGCACAAAACCACAGAAACCGCCCCTAAACCCGGCCGAGGGACTGCGAAGAGTGTCCCTAGACAAACACATATGGCTTCTAGAAAACCAACTGGCTCCTTATTGGGGGGTGAGGGGTTAGGGTGGAGGCTGTTTGTCAGGAGGTGAAAAGACTAATGTGGTCCAAGCTTCAGCCGGAGAAGCTCAGCCTTCGCTGACCTCTGAGCTGGAACAAAAAAAGCCACGTTGATCAAGTGCGTCATTTTATTCAGGAGGAGAATCAAAAGAAACAAGCTTGTTAATATGGAAAACCAATTAAGAGGCAGAGTGCTCGAGAATCTCCGACAGGGAGAGAGAGAGAGAGAAGTGGTGGGGGGGAGAAGAGGAGAGGCCAGACTCTATCAAAGACTCTTGTTGGAATTAGTAGCAAATGTCTGCTTTGGGGGGTTTTCTGAGCGACTCGTCGAGCTTTAGCAGGGGAGCGCACATGTGCGGCGAGCGTGCGCGTGAGGCTGAGGGGATGTTGGGAAGAATGGAGGGATGTCACGCTTTGTTTTTCTGCCTGTTGATTCTGAATGTGACCAATTAGTGAAGCAGAGAGAGACACAGAGTGTGGGAGTGGAGGAGGAGGGGGTCCAATCTCTTTCACCGTGAGAGTCTGAGGCCGATCTCTGAGTCAGAGCGGGATGAAAGCAGAGGGGAAGAGAAGAAAAAAAAAAAGAAGAAAAAAATGGGGGCAAGCTACTACATAATGAACATAATGACAAACAAAAGGACTTTTCAGTCATTTCTGCTCGCTATTCCTCAGACCCCCAACTCAGTTTGACGGCTCGGTGCTGAACTGCGGGGAGGCAGGGGCGTGTTTTCTTTTTCTTCGTTTTTTTTTTTTTTTTTGCTACAAAAATGTGAGTCTTTCATGTGAAACTGAAAACAATGACATCTTTTAAAACAAACTGGAGACAAAAGTGAGCAGATACAAAATCAGAGGACGGTCAGCAGGGAAAACAATCATTAGGCAAATAATCCTCTGAGGTGTTTTGACTGTTTCAGAGCTGAAAGACAAGTTTTCAGAAACTTGGAAGTGAATTAATTCAACAAGCTAATTATCAATGAGGATTTTATTTATTTTTTTTTTGTTGCTATTTTTGACGTGCTTTTTCACATCAAAAATAGCAACAAAAGATTAAATAGCTGTTAATAAAAGATTAACAGTTAATTGCATATCCCGTTTTCTAAGCTCTTTATCAGAGCTGCATCACATTGAGAACATATTGCACTGTAGGAAATTGGGGCAATGATGTTAGTTATATACAGGGGTGCCGAGACTGCAGCTTTTTGGCTGATCACCAATCTTTAAAAGGCCTGATCTGCCAATTTTAATTTTAAATATGCGTATTTTTTTCTGAAAAGTTGCTAAATTTAGTGACAAAGTTGCTAGATTAGCAACATTGGGGTGACTACTAGTAAAGATATTGACTAATCGTAAATCTCCCAAAATTAAAAAAAAATAAAAAAAATCGAGGCCAATTTATCGGTGAACCCCGATGTACATCATAAATATCTTTTTAGATTCATTTCTTAATCATTAAACAATGTCCACAAACCTCTTCACATACTTTAGTATCTCAGCTATTAGAAACATAAATCCAGTGTGGGCATAAAGAAGCTAGAGTCCATTCAACTGGCCATAAGTTACCGAAATAAATTGAGCGAATTGAAACTTAGCATCATATTAAATATTGTGCCAAGGCAGTATTTTGCAAGGCATTACTTTTTTGTATCAGAGAAACCCATCTGTTAAATATGGAGATCCTTCTTAAAACTGAATCTCATCCATTGTTTAAAAACATTTGGTTAGACCAAAATAAAAAAAGATGGAATAGTGAAATTATCCAAACGATGGTTATCAATGAACTTACCAAACAGAGAATTAGAATTAAATTTGTCTCCAATTAAATCAAATGTTGGGAAATCAGAAGGCTACAAATGCCACAAGCTTATCATTCGAGCTTTCTCAAACTGTTTAAAGGCATGTTGATCTCAATCGATGTAAATTTCTGATTTTGAAGAATGAAATTGTATCTAGAATATTCTCTCTTTTAATATTATGAAACTAGCTAAGAGATATGACTTTGGTAAAGCTAATAAACATTATGCAGGAAGGTTTACCTTGATAAACAGAGTAAGAAAAACAGCTTATGTGTCTTTAGTCAGTGACTAAAATACGTTATTTCTGTTGTATATGACTACAACTCCCATGTATGTTTGAGTGTGTAAATGTGTACCTGCTGCAGGTCAGCCAGAGAGTACAGGTGAATGTGCTGTAGAAGGTATTCCCTGGGAAAAATCCTGTTAGAGACAAAAATATTCACTGCATCATTTTCCCCAAATCAGATCAACTGGTTAACATGAAGTAATTTTACGCTGACAAAAACATCTAAATCTTTCCTTTCTTATCAGATAAAAAGGAGATTGACCCCAGTGTAGTTTATTATGTGCCACAAAGAGGCACATAATTGTTAAGTGGAAGGGAAATGATGAATTTAAATTATCTTAGCATGCAAACATCTGAGACCCTGCTACCGCTAAATGAAACCTCAGGATTCCCTTCAGAAGTAACCTAATTAGTAACTTGGCCATCTCCTTGCTATGCCATTACGCTCAATTCTCATCTCCCTTCAGTGCTCCGTCTGGGCTTTCTCCCATTGAAGTCAATTCCTACAGTAGAATTTCAACCGGGCCAATCAGCAAAAAGGAGAAGTTGTGAATGATGACGACAATTTTCTGAGCTGTTTTAGAATAGCAGTCTGCCTGCAGTTTTAGAATTGGCAGAGGAGGAGGTGAAGGAAGTCGTTTAGTCCATGTTGGCCACGCTTGAAAATACTGAATTAACATCAGGCGCCAGCACTACTATCTTCTCATCAGAGGATGATTATTTACAGTGCCAGCAATATCTAGTAAGCTTCATGGGGTCAAACAGCCCAAACGTTAGCGATTGGATCAAATTTAAAACTTTGAGGGTGCAGACTTGCTGTACGAAGCAAAGATTAGTACAAGGGGCTCGGTTTTATCAGGCTATCAAATTAGTAAAATGTCTATTTGCGTGTTTAAAGCCGTCAATCAGTATAAATTGACGGCCCTGTGGAAGCCTGAGAGGTTTAAGCGAACATCAAGGAGACCAAGAAACACAGCCAACGAGCCGAGGATTAAGGGTCAGGGCTTAAACCATCATCCCAACCTTTGAACAATGGAGCAATGTTCAATCTGGAAATGGAAAGAGAATGGGATAACTTCAAATCCACAGAGTCATGACCATCCCCTAAACTGACAAACAAGGCAAGAGAGCAGTAACCAGAGAAACAGACCCATGAAAGCTTGGGTGGGAAGTATCTGCTGACGGGAGCAGAGTGGCAAGAAGAAAAGCCATTGTTGAAAGAATCCATCAGGAGTCTTGTTTAAAATTTACCACAAGTCACTTGGTGTTGGTCTAGCACATAAAATCCCAGTAAAACACACTGAAGTTTGTTGTTGCAACATAAAATGTGAAAAGGTGAAAGGAATATAAATAATTTTACATGGTCCTGCAGCAGTAATACTTCAAGGTCAGAATAGGGTTAGAGATGGTAAATAATAAACAATAAAAGCTTGTCTTCAGTGTGTGAAGACTGAGGCCTCCTCTCAGACAAGCAAGATAGACGGCACCGCGTTAAATCCCATCTAAAGCTGTGATGAGTGTCGCTATGGTACATGGACGCGTGTGATCCAAACACACCAGGGCGATAGACACCGCCGATAATCTGATGTTTGGCAGGTTACCAACGGTTACCACATCAGCATTCACGACAACAGACACGCACAGACACAAAAACCGAGATTGTGCCGCGTGTGTTGATCTTGATTAGAAACACTTGAGAGCTAACACATCAGAAGATTAGATTAGAAAGGCCTCACACAGAATTGTGAGTGTACACAAATAGCAACTACTTAAATATCTATGTTTGTAAGACCTAATAACCCTCAAGTACACATTTTACAGCAGTATCCTGAAGGATTTTTTCCACTGCACAAGACAAGCCTTTTATTAAAACTGTTATCACTCTGGGATTATGATGGTTTACCAAAGGAAGGTCTGGCTTCGCTAAGTGTGTGCAGAATGAAGTAAGTGGTAAGTGTCAAGGTGTGTATGGAGGTGGCAAATCAAGGCTTTCTATCACTAAGTTATCTCACCCTAGTTGAATTTTCAACAATCATTTTGCTGAGAAGTGTCAAAAACAGCTGGAAGGATGCATGTTTGTTGTGTAATTCAAACTTTTATTATTTTACCAATCCCCCTACTACACAAATAATAAAGCAGAACCTAAAAGTGGAAACTTTTAAGCATTTTATTATGATTTTAGCCAAACAAAAGGTAGTGCTTAATTGTCAAGGGTAAGGAAAATGATTTTGGCTACATTCCCACAGCAGGTCTCAACGCTCAATTCAGATTTTTTTGCTGAAATGTGATTTTTCTTGGGTGGTCGTTCATACTACCAATTAAGCTGCCGTCTCTGTACCGGTTTCCAGTTGTTGAGCAATGGCAGTCAACAGTATTGTTGACAAAGAAAGCATTAAAACAGAAAGCCCAACTAAAGGCAACAGAGCATTGACTGCATCTTCTGTAGAGAAGTCAGTTTGGATGTGCAGTGAGAGCTGGTGGGACTGAGATGTGATGGGCTTCAGTGACACAGACTCCTTTCATAATTTTCAGAATTGTACCTTCCAGCCATTGTCAAACCTATGACACGTTTCCTGTCAATGACGTAAAAGTCAGATAAAATACAATAAGACTGTTCAGAACGCCGACGTTTTGAAAACTATCAAATATATAGCTGATTTAATTTCTCAAATGGAAGTGGAACAAATTGGATTTTTTAGGGTTGTGCATTAAAAGGGTCAGAATTGGGCCATTCAGATTGCCATGAAAAAGTTGGATACCAGTTGCATATGGGTGAAAAAAAAAAGTTGGATTTGGGTTGCATCTGCCCGCTGCATGAATAAACCTTCATCTAAACAAAGATCATGCTTGTTTTATGACATTAAAGCTGAAATGTTTTAATCCAATAATCCTATATAAAATTCTCTGTAACACGGAGAGTTCAGGAATCATCCTTATTAGGAAACAGAGAAAACACACCAGACAGGTAGGGGATGAAAATGAATGTTTAAAACAGAGTTGGGTTACTAAACACCAACCCAACATTTCACTACACACCGCTTCCACCTCAAGGTTATGCACTACTGTGACTTACTCTGTCCCATAAAATCACACTAAAACACAGTTATCTAAGGTTGCAATGTGATAAATTGTGACAAAGTTCAGCTACAGGAAGGTACAGTCAGGTTGTAGACACAAGAAGGAATCTTCTGGTTTGATTCGGGTCATAAAACTATATCACTTCATAATCAGATGGACAACAGCAGAACTTGCTGTGTACCATTATTTACTCTCAAAAAAGACTGCACCAAAATCCCCCCCAAAAAAGATCGGCTTGTCTACTTTTCTGCATTTTTGGTGAACTGATTGTAGGACATGGAGTCAGCTTGACCACACAACATTATTTATCCCAGTATCCCTGGAAACAGAGGCCCTATCATTCCAACCATAGTTTACTAACAGCTTTAAACAACCAGCTGTGCTTGTGAAAGTTTACAGTTTTAATCCGCTGATTTTTTTTATCCGCTTCGGCAGCAAAACAGGAGTAAACAGCTTTTAGAAGAAGATTTATTAAGCTTCAGTCTTATAACAAGTCGCTCACGACGTTTTGATTGACTGCTGTTTCCCAGGAGCCCGCCCCCGGCACCTGACGAAAGCGGTTCATTCCTCTGGTCCAGCAGGAAGCTGGTGCTGGCTTAGCTGGTGTGTTTTGTGGAAACACAAAGAACTGGAGCGCAGTTAGCACTAGCACCGCTTCAACAGTTTGGTGTAAAAGTTAAACTCTGTGTGTGTGTGTCCACAGATTTCTCTTTTCAGACTCCCGTCCCCCATGTAGACAGATGACATCAGGAAGGTTTTAGCGCCACAGAGCTCATCAATCCTGGAGTGTTTAGAAGTGGTGGGCCGCTGGCCGGCATCGGCTAATGGGACAGAAGTAAACACAGAAAGCCACAACGCTTCTCTGAGCGGCAACTCGCTTTATTTAGCTGATCTTGATCAAGCAAAGTAACATAAAAATATTTGAAACTTACCGATGAGAATGTAAAAATAGTGTTTCAGGATTTTCACCGCAGTTGTCATTCAAAAGGAGACGAAACATCACATACAGAGGGGCAGGTTTACACTACCGCATACTCAAATTACAGCCAAACTAGTGATAAGTTGTAAAAGAAAGATAACGTATGGTTCATTCAGTGAATCGTTAATGTTGAAGTTTTGCATAAAGCAAAAATGTAAGGTTCAGTCTAATGCCAATCAGAAATGGTAAAAATGAGGTATTTGGTATTCTGTGCAAATACACCATCGGAGTAACACTGTGAAATATTGTGATGACAGTTATGATTTACCCACATGTTGACTCTTTCCTCTATTTTTCCTCCATAATCAAAATGCCCCTACCTCTTCCTGTAAGGACTGCAGATGCCATTAAGGCATCAAAGGAAATCCATCCCTCCAGGCGAATACATGACATTCATAGAAGTTATGAAAACTTGGCCTTTTAAATTTTGCATCCAAGCAGTCCTTTGCAATCTTACTATTGCAAATATTAATATTTTTTTTGTGTATTTACTAGTGCCATCAATTGATAAAAAAAATGTTAGCAGATTAATCACACTCAGATCATCTGAGGAGATGTTAGAGGTTTGCATCATTACAAATATTTAAATGTATGAAACACAGCTTGTGAAAATTTCACCATATACTATTAGTGGAGGCAATGGAGCAGTTATTTTAGCTTGTCTTCAATAAAAAAGGGGGGCCAGTTCAACTAACCTATAACTAACCTATAAAAGCAACATTGATTTCTTCATATGTCCTCCTTCCTTCTCGATCAGTTTCAAGTGTCCCTCCAAACGGCCTTAAGAAGAAATAAAGTAATCTGACTTGCTATTTTCATTTTAAATGCTTTATTTAAAATATATTTTTAAAGCTTTCATTGCTAATTTAAATCATGAAAGAAATCTATGTAAACTGCTGTAAGTACATTGGGTTGTAATTTATTTTTCCTGTTTTTTTTTTTTTTTTTAGATTACTTTACAGGGACTGAAGCTTTATTTTCTTTTTGTTGTTTTTGTGTTTTTCAAATCAGACAGTGAACGTGTAACCAAAACAACCGAACAACTTGTGAAAAGGATAAGCAAAAGGATGTCTGCCTCACACACAGATCACACAAACGTCCACTTTGTGTTTTGTTAAAACGCAAAGTTGCCAAATATGGACATCGTAGAGCTAAAAGCACAGACGTGGCATAATCCTCTGCAATACAGTCGTACTGTGCATGGTGTCTTTTTGTCAAAGGCTGTACAAGGAGGTACAGCTGCAGTAATTGGTGGAATTTCATCTTTAGGGTTTTTTTTCATTAAAATAACAGTTTTATTTTAGTTTCCAACATGCCGTAACATGGGAGACGGGTTGAAATTGTTTCTAGACGTAACAAAACCAATATGCCGTCTCTGACAGGCTCCACCAGGTTTACAGTCCAACCTTTCACCTTAAAAAGGAAGTTTTTTTTAAAGGGGTTTTCATAAGGCATTTGTCTAGTTCAAACACATTGAGTATCCCTGAAAATGCATGAAAACGCTCAACAAACTGGGACCGAATTTCATATGAGATGAGAACTAGATTAAGTAAACTCAACCATCTTCTCTTTTTTTTTCCCCCTTCATGTTGGATCTAATTTGTGTTGCTTTGATGGTTCTGAACAGAGTTGTATCGTTTCCAGAGCCTCAGGATGTTTACTTCAGGTTGTTTAAGGAAAGAGCAGCTGCTCACTGCATCAGTCAGGATTAACCAACTTTTTACCGGCTGACACATATTCATCAGTACTTTTCCAACAGGAGCCTCTCACCGGGTTGTTTACTTAAATTCAGGTGCCGAATCTGTGTTTTAGGGCACAGAAGAGTTCGTTTTCACTCTCAATTTCTTTTGAAATAAGACAGTGGCGTGATCGATGAGGGCTCAAAAAGCAGAAGTGAGATTTCAGGCGACCTACCGTCGCCTCAGATCTTCGGCGATGGTTGCCCTGCAGCTGAACAGGTAAGCCCTGAGCGACTGGAGCTGCTGACGGAGGCGCAGCACTGAGCTCAACGCTTCACAGTGTTCGTACAGGCAGGGGTTGAGCTGCTGGATGTCCAGCAACGGCTCCTCGTACACAAACTCCAGGAACTCCTTGGCCTGTTTGGACACCTGGAGGAGCACGTTAAGAGTTTATTTTTGGTTGTGTGCACCAATACATTACACATAATCCCAAGCAAGCTGTACTTTTCATGCATGTTTTGGATGAAGTAGGCTTAAAGAAAAGCCCGACATAAAGGCTGCGGTTTGCGCAGATTAAAAAGGCGGGATGTAACACGCTCGTTTGTGAGCTTTATTTAGACATGCCTTGTGATTTTCTTTAGCTGTGAGACAAGGCCGGGCTGGCTGTGTGTGTTTTCCCACCTTGTGTTTACTGGTGTCCCAGTTGTGCAGCAGCCGCGCAGGGATGAGGAAGGAGTTATCCTGATGGCAGCTCTGGCAGTAGTACCAGCCGCTGTAGTAGCAAACTTTTGCCTTCCCTTTGGACAGGCCGACCGGATGCTGACAACCTGAGGACAGAGAGAGAGAGTCAGTAAGCAAGGGGGCAGCTGCTGCTTACGAACAAGGTCTTCTAATATTGTTAAATTAAAATGTCTGGATTTTCCAGATTTACATTTCCAGACGCTTCAGGCGTCATTGTAACCATTTTTGAAGCAAAAATACAAAACCTCACAGTAAATTTTTGGGTATTCAGACTTTATTTATGGAAAGTGCAAAAACTAAAAACCGAAGGGGGGCAATACCATGATGCTAAGGGAGAGCTTTATGATGCTTAAAAAGAAAGAAGTAGGGATGCAACTAATAATTATTTTAGTAATCGTTTAAACAATCTAGTGATTATTCGATTAATCGGATAGAAAACATTGGCACATTCTGCAGATCTTTTTAGTAAAAATTAGGAATAGATGCCAATACCAAGGTATTTGCGTCTTTTAAATGAGAAAATAAACACTTTACTGCCCAAAATATCATAAATTTTTTTTAGTGAATGCTTGTAGCAAAGGATGCATCTGCAGCTAAAAAGAAAAGTCCTAACACTTTAAAAAGCTCGGCTCTTTCTGCTCGACTGAACATCATTACAGTGTAAGTCTGATCTATTGATTACTTTGGGAATTGATTGATTGATAATTGGACAGCAAAACATGCTTAAGAGGAGTATTTTGAATGGGGTCAAGCTAAAAACAGCCACTTGAGGAGTTCAAGGTAGAAGACATGTACAGGCAAAGGTTTTGTATTTATCTTAAATAAAAAATCTATATGTTTATTGTATAGTTTTGGCTTAATTACCACTCCGAGTATATTGTTCTTTCAACAAATGGCCCTTTTAGATTCAGTTAATAATTAATCGATTACTCCAGTTAATAATTAATCGATTACTAGACTAGTTGATAATTATTTGAATAATCGATTCATCATGATTAATCGTGATGAATCAATGATTATTTCTTCAGCCCTTAAAAGAAGAAAATATTGGTTAAACACAACCAACATTTTTGCCTAATTGTTTAATAAATATCTCAATGTGATTATTTTCATCTAACCCACACTGAGCATTTCTACGTAAAACCCCTAAAAAGAACATCTGAGCTCCTTCAAAGCAAAACAGAGAAATGAAGAATAATTAAAGAATAATGATTCGTTTGAAGCTATGAAATCTTTTAGCTTTTACTTTCAGTGATAAAATTATTAAACGAAAAAACACATCCAAACTAAAAGTAGACTATATAAAAGTTAATGCTTCAATATGTACAAAAGCAATCTCCCTGTCCAGGAATCCTTAGACAACAGAGTCTGTGCTGCTTCTTTCAAACCCTAACTAAGCAAGATCTCTCTACACCAGCAACTCCTACAGACCTTTTTTTTTTTTTTTTCATTATTATTCAGCCAGATAGCTTCCCTGGCCTGCTTTGTCTTCTCAACCCTTTAAAGTTTGTGCTTCACCCAAACACCCGGGTCCGCTCTGTGATCGGGAACACCCAAACATTGGAGTGCTGAAGGGCTACAACAGGTGTCCCTTATCCACACCATCTTAGAGGATATAAAGCCTGGAGGAAAACAGCAATGGAGGGAAATAGAAAGATCCGGAAGGAAAGAAATGGGAGATTGTTATCGGTTATTTTTAAACAAAAGTAGAACCTTGCCTAAAAAAAACAAACAAAGAAAAAGAAAGACGGAAGTAGCTGAACATGTGTCGGCATGTCCATGGTGCTCCAACGCGAGATGGAATAAAAAGAAGGAATAGACTATTGAGAGATGAGAGGAAGGAACGAAGGAGAGACAACAACACGGACAGATTAAGACAGATGAAGGGAGCCAACGTGGCTCAGGTAGCTCAGCTAGCTTTCTGTTATCTCGTGTCATCTGATCAGCACAAACAATGCTGTAATCAACATTTAAAGCTATATTCATCGTTTATCTGATAAAAGACAAAAAAATGATACCCATGTTGGAACTCAGAGACGCACTGGAGCTGTAAAATGTTATCCTCACAGTTCTTTATTGGTGAAGTTATTTTCTCTGCAGTTTTTTTCTAAATCAGTTGCGTCACTGGATCCCATGTAAACATGCCAATAAGCCAAACCGTTAAAATTATAATATAACGTAACCTGCATGCTAACGTCAGAACAAATATTAGGCTTCTGGGTGTTTGACAACCAGCATGTCAGCTGTTGGTTCCTTGGAGTTGTTTCATGTTTAAATGCTTTAGCCTAAAACAGAGCAGATCACTCCTGTGTATCTAGCCAAACTGTTCCTATTTTTGAGAGAAGTCCTATAAAGTCATTATCGGCTTTAGTTCCTTACGTTTAATAACAGACCGTCATATTGCTGTGAGTTTATAGAAAAGTTGTAAATCGTCAGAGACGTTAAAGGCTGTTTAAAACAACTCAAATTCAAGCTGTTTATATCAGGAGGATACAATGCTACGTTAATCTTAAAGATCTAAACTTCACCAAAAGAGCTTCACTAAGTTCGTCAGTGTTCTCAACATCAAATCTGTTCAAAGATACTTCATTTTTCCCAAAGGGAAAAAGTTGTTATCATACGGTGATGCTGTGGCCAGAAAGGATCTCCTGTAGCAGTCAGTCTTGCAGCAAGACAGTATCCTCAAGCCTCTGACTGAAGATACTGTAATTATCTCATTATCATTATCATCATTACCTCACCCAAACTTCTATGTTACAACACGTAAGTTGTGTTGTCAAAAACTGCACCTGGGATTTATTTGGCCAAGAAAACAGTGACAAACATAACACATATGGCTCTGTATTTTAAGAAAATACTATTTTTTTTTAGTGTTGGTTCTTTTAAATTGCTAAAATGTAAGATCACCTCACTGTGTTTACTGTGCTTTGAAGATGAAAAGTTCAAAACTTCCTCTATTGGCATTTCATGTTTTCTAACTAATATGTAATGAAATTCACTCAATTTAAACAAGAAATAAGCTAACAAAGCTTTAATTCTATGTATTCCTTACAGATTTCAAATCAAAATTAAAAAGCATATATTTTCTGTGGTTATGAAAACCACAAAAATCAACAGTTATGACTTAAAACTACGTCTAAAAATTGACCTAATAAAATTAAAGATGAACCAACCACATACTGACGTTCATGATTTATAGACTGTGGCAATGGTGAAGTACTGTTGGCTTTAACATTGTATTTTTACAAAGTGGTGTTTTAATAGCCAGGGTGAGCAAAGCAAAAATGTGTAACAAAAATTACTTTAAGATGTTTCCTCATAAATGGTTAATTTCTTACAATACGAGTAAGAAATCAAGCACATGTGTATAAAATTGTATCTTTCCCAGAGTTTGCTGAGTGCTAGCGTTAAAAAGATAGAACTTGGACGGATATTATATAAAAAATGCCCTAAAATACACATTGGTAATCTGGTATCTGGGTGCCAGGACATACCTTTGTACTGTGATTTTCTTGTACTTTGACAAAAGTGTAACTGAAAACGGTCAAGTCTGAACTAAGCTACGTAATAAATTCAAATTTGTTAAAAATAAATTTCTTATATAACAGCTGCCTGTCTCAGTGGGTCACTACAAAGTTTATTTGCCATAAGAGAAACCTATTTTGCAGCTGTAAAATCCATTTCGCGTTGACACGAGAGCAAAGGTCTTCGGACTTCCAGCTACGATCCCAACACAGAGACCCGGCCGTTTGGTCTCGTAAAGCTTTGGTACGGATGATTCACATCCGTGACTGCAAGTGTAACTCGGCAACACATCAGTCAGACCATGTTGGCTGTGTTGCCATTGATCTCCAGTACAGGTCTCCACAAAACCTGTACTGGTTTAATAAAGAAAGAAACATGTTAATACGAGAACTAGTAAGTATTAAACATGTTTTTTCTTGCTTGTCTTATATAGTATTGAAATTAACTGAGGAACTGTAATTTGTACATCAAAATTGGCAGAAATGAAAGCTAGAAAACCACCAACCAGTGTGTAATAAATTCTTGAGTTTCACTATTTGACTTGAATTAGTGAGACCAAATAACTCTTCAATGACATTCTAATGTACTGAGACTCACCTCCATATGATTTCTTGCAGATACTATAAAAAAATAACAAAACAACATCCATAGTGCATATTTTTAGCTTCGATAAAGTTGGGCTAATTATAGAGGTGAGCTCATGCTGGTGTTTGGGGTGGATGCTCTAGCAGTAAACCGCAGTCCACCGGTTGCGAGCCAGCACGCTGGGGCCATGGTTAGCAGTCAGGGAAACACTGTGTCACTTCGAGGAAGTAGCAAACCACCAGAGCAGTTCGCTGGCCATATGTGGCCTCGGATTTAGTCTGCCTCTGCTGGGACCGCGGGAACAAAGAGGCACACGTAAAAAAGCGCAGAAACGTTCGCAAAACCAGAAAGCCTCTACCTCAAATTCTATATCATGAGCACAAGAGGTCGAACACACCCACACAAACAAACGCACGGAGCCAAAAGTTTGTCCAACTGCGCTCTATAACGTCTCTGCAGAAGAGGTCAAGTTTGACAGAAAACATAAGCTGCATGGTGGAAGACTGACAAGAAGCATCTTGGATCACTGAGCTGTTATTATGAAATAAGGAGTGTTTATATTATATGCATATAAAATCTAACTTGAGGACTTTGTGAGTCAGACTGAAATTGTTTGGTCTCTGCTTACTAATAGTGAATTAACCAGAGAAAATTAAGGGACTATTTAAACTAAACATGTTTCTTTTTTTGTCTGACGCAGCCTCTTTTTGCCTTTAAAAAAACAACTAATTAAATTAAATTGATCACACAGCTATAATTTGCCCATTTAAAATTGCCTCGGTACTATAAACAACAGCTTGATGAGCTGACAAAGATGACATACTTGCATTTACCAAAATAAAACAGCACAGTCCCTGATTTAATGAGTTTTCATCTGTCCACTCCTGCTTAATTCAGAAGTGGAGAGATTCAAGCACGATTTTTCCAGTCTGGCCTTAAAATCCTCCCTGAACAATCTCGATCTTGGTATCCTGCCATATATAAACACAAATAAAATACTTTGCTCACATTTGCTTCAGTTCCTTTAAGAGTTTTGTAGCCTAATAACTCCATAAAAACCAGAGGAGTTTATAAGCTCTAGATGAGTCTAACAGAAAGCGTTTTTTTTTTTTTTTTTTTAAAAGGCATAAATGTTCTTGATTTGAAAGATGTGTGATTTCAATCCTCAAAACTTAACCACAGATGTTGTCCAATGCAATCTCATAATTCACCTTTGCGACCTTCCCTCTGCGTACCAGTGATCCATCAGTGTGTCCCAGGACAGACTGTGTTCAAACTGCTAAACTAAAGCAGATAAATTATCTCTGTCAATTTATCTGCATTAATTGTTCCCCTAAAATAGCTTGAACACCTTAAAAAAAAGAATTACTCAGTACTGGGAATTTATGAACTCCATGATTTCTGGGTGTTATGAAGGATCTCTTCTGATTTTGAGGTACGTAATTGACAAAGAAGCATACTTTATTGTCAATGGCATTACAAAATTGTCCTGTTTTGGCAATGCCGGAGGTAAAACGGTTTGTTGTTCAGATGGAGACAGTCATCAAGAGGAACCATCATGGCCTTCATGTTTTCAGAACACAAAAACTTCAACTTTAGTTCTGATTTTTAAGTTTGTACAAAGCTCAATTTTTACCTTAAATCTGACGCTGTTATTTATTCTTTTCTCCTTGAATGTTCGAGTAACAAATAACAGTTCAACCAGCAGAGCAACAAATGAATTTTCTGCTCGTCTCTGATCTTTTATGTGTCTTTCTGGGATGAAGAGGAAGAGGGACAGAGGGAAAGATGAATGGGAATTCAAACGTGGCTCAAAGGTTCACCGATTGTACTGCGGCTCTCTGTAGTGAGAGAGGGTCACTTTGACCTGTTCACACCAGGAGAGAGAGCAAGAGAGAGGGACACTGAGAGGAAGAGACAGACAGACAGAGAGAGAGAAAGAGAGAGAGAGAGAGATGACATCAGGGCAAGAAGAGGACTCCTGCTTTCATCTGCCCGCCGCTGGTTCAAACCACCACACCTCTGACAGGACACTGCTGTGTGTGTGCATGTGTGTGTTTGGTCTGTACATGTGTGAATTAAAACTGAAAAGACGAGAAGCGTGAGCTTTGATGTTCCTCATTCATAGCGACCAAACACTCAAATGAAAATGTGAACAAATGGAGAGTCTAAGATTGCGTGTGTGTGTGTGTGAGCGTCTGACACTGTCAATCTTTTGAAGTGAACCTCCAAC
Source organism: Girardinus metallicus (assembly GCA_903067095.1). Lineage (NCBI taxonomy): Eukaryota > Metazoa > Chordata > Actinopteri > Cyprinodontiformes > Poeciliidae > Girardinus > Girardinus metallicus. The sequence goes on from CAEGAE010027464.1 coordinate 65,614, forward strand.
TTCCGCAGTTCCCTTGAATTTACCGATTCCCACTTCACTCGAAACATCCCGCCACACCCCCCTTTCGAATCTAATGGACTGACATGGTAAATCAGGGGCCTGAGAACGTGCTCCAGTGCAACAACAGGGGCCACCAAATCAGGAGGCGATGTGTGTGTGTGTGTAAATTGCACATGTGGAGAGAAGTTAAGGGAGTGACGGGGAGTCAGTCTTCAAACGTAAAGCATTTCCTATAAAAGGAATGTAAAAAGTAGCTAGCTTTATGTACAGTAGCTAGCTAAATACATTTTGATGCTAAGCAACTAGTCATTTGCTACGTATGTGGATGGAAGCAGCATACGCAAATGCAAAAGGTGGATTAGATTGGAAAATCAAATTAAGAGAGATTAAGAAAATAAGAGTGGAAACTGAAGATGGGTGTAGCAGCTAATGACTTGCTTGTTTTAGCAGCTTGTTACTTGTCGCCTTAACCACCGTCAAGTCAGCGAAGATGTCCGCACACAACGCAAACTTTTGCCTGACAGAAAAGTCCTGAGAGAAAAAAACGTCATAGATTCATGTGAGATTAAACATTTAAGGTCTGTGACACATTTAAAGCCAACTTACATTTTATTTAAAGAATTTAAGACATTTAAAGTCTTAATTTTAGATTAATGAATCTGATCTACAATTTAATTATAGTACCTCAACTAAGTGTCTCAGCTATTCTGAGATAAATATCCCTCTTTTCTACAAGAATATTTCTATAAGTGCTTTACAGTATATAGGCTTTAAAGTAGGTGAACCTGTATCTAGGAAACACTTTTCCATTCAAGGAGCCACTTTTGCCCTCAGTACCACAAAATAAAACTCATATATTGAGCCACAAAAAGTGATTTTATAAACATGTCCAAAATAAAATGCTTCTCTATGAAAGCAAATGAAATGAAACTAAAATTTATTTGTTTTATAGAAAATGAAGAAAGATGGGTAGCATAGTTGCGACAGACTGGCGACCTGTCCAGGGTGAACCCCGCCTCATAAGAACTTACAGGAAAACTGTTTTGTTCAACAGCAGAACCACTTTTTTCTTTTTTAAGAGCCACAGTGGCGAACCCAAAGAGCCAAATGGGACTCTGGAGCCGCAGGTTTAAGACCCCGGGTCAAGAAACTTCATGTCTCCTTATGCTCTAACACTAAAGTATTAGTATTACTATCATGCTCTAATACTAAAGCAGCACATGCTGGATGAGTGAAAAAGGAGGAAAAGCAGTAAAAGAAAAAAAAAAAAAAACTGCCTGTAAAAATCTAAAATAAAATTTTTTTTAAATCAAAATTTTTAAACAGAGTTGCAGGTTTCTGCTAATTAACACAGCAGGAGAGTAAAAAGGGATACTGTCCCTTTTGAATGGGTGAACAGCGGGAGAAATGGAAACAAAAACAGGACATGGCTATGAACATGAATGAACTGGTGAAAGCAAACAGAATGAAAAGGTAGAAGAGGAGAGTAATAAACGGGCTGAAGGAGCCGAGGTGCGCGCTCTATAGAAAACAGACGTATCCAGCTGTCCCGTCCATCCAGCTCTGACCTGAAACCCCTCCAACAAACCCCTCCGCTCACAGCTGTCCACAGTAGCGTCGCCGGGCAGCTTTCATTTGCTCTCATTCACTCACAGGTTCATTCATTCATCCATTTTTCCTCTCCACCAACGCTTTACGCCCGCCAATTATCATCAGTTGGCCCCGGACGGCCCCCCGTCCTTGTTCCCATTTCAGCTGTCCTTTCAAACACCCCTGCATTAATAAAGCCAGTGGTTACAAATAAAAAGGGAGGTGAGCGGCGATTATTCAAAGCCCTCCAAAAGAGAGAGGGAGAGGAAGCCCACGTTTCACACCCAGGGGGAGTAAAAGTACCGCCTGCCATTTGCGGGGTTGTCCAAGGGTCTGGCATGAGAACTAACTGGAATATTAATAGAGAAGGCAGGGACTTTAATAGTCCTACTCTGAAGAAGGGATTTAAGAGTACATTAAGAAGAAAAAAGAAAATCTAATAAAACTGATGTTAACCGAGGTCATGGAGTGGTTTAGGAGTCTTGATGAAAGACCGGGGGGACGTCCATGTTTTACTCCAAGTCCACATTATTAATGTACAAGTTAAAAGTAAATGTGGGACTGAGTGGAATTGAATAATAATGCTATAAAAAGACAGCTTTAATGTGATGTTGAGTAAAGAAGTTTATATATAAAAAAAAAAAAGTTAAAGCAACAAGGCATGACGTAATCTAATTGCTTTTATTCCTGCCGCTACTGGAACGTGACATACTGATAATTACTGTGGGGCTGAAACAATTAATCTGATTAACAGTGATTAATCGATTGTTCAAATAATCGTCACCTAATTTGGTAATCGATTAATCGTAAACTGGAGCGTAAAAACTGAAAGAAAGCCATTTGCTGAAGGAACAACACCCTCAGAGCAGTAGCTAAGACAAAACTGTAAAATATACGTCTTGCATTTAAGGTGGAAAAAAAAAACCTTTGTTTGTAAATATAGTTGGCATAGTAATAATCATCCTACACTGTGTTGATTTTAAGTCAATGTTATTCTTTTAGCTACATCCTTTGTTACAAATGATCAAGTAAAGGAAGGCTGCATTACTGCATTTTAAGCAACAAAATGCTTATTTTCCTACTTACAAAAGGACCTGAACTGTTTGTTTATCTTTTAATGCATTTCTAAGATTGTATAAGAAAAACTTAAATTAAAAATCTACAGAAAGTGCAAGGTTTGGTTTACCCAATTAACTGATTAATCGTTTGAATAATTGGCAGATTAATCGATAACTAAAATAATTGCTCGTTGGAGCTCTGAATTACTGTTAAAAAATGTGAGGTACACCATCTGTTCAAGATGAATTTATCATGAACTAATCATTTAGTTCTTAAGCTACATTTCTTACTCCACACAATATCACTGCACAAGTTGGTGGGTAATTAGATGAGCTATCTGCTCAGGCAGCCAAACCCGCGGCTTTTTTAACTCCAACAGCAGCTTCAAAACAGCATTAACCTGAACATCAGCGATGGATGGAGCTGCTTTAGTTTTCACACAGCAAGTCTTTCGAGATGAGCTATTTTCAAAGAAAAAGCATTGGGGACATTATTTTCCAACTAGGTGATCAGCAGAGCACAGCAGCAGGTGGGTTAGAGAGAGCACCTGTCCCTACAGCTCATCTCGTTACAGGGGCTTTAGACCAAGGGAACATCATGAAGGAATCTCCAACCAGTTTTGATCTAACTGCTAAGTAGAGATAAAAGGCTACACACCTCCTTGTTAGGCCTTATAAATACGATATTTAATTTGGGTCTAGAGTAGCTTCTCTTACAACTCATGTTGACGATAAGAAGCTACACAAGCAGATGATAAGCCAGGGGAATGCTAAAATTGTTTCACGTTAGGAGGTTCAAAATATCGCATGTCCAATGAAACCACTTTTAACTGCAAGTTCAGGTCGACCAGTCCTCGTTTTTAGGGCTGTAAATGTGACTCTTTTAGGCCGTGGGTCCTGTGGACATTTAAACTAACCAAAGACATTTAAAGCCAGGCTTGGTTAGCCCATTTCAATGTCAGTAAACATCTTTACGAGGCGGCTTCAAACTTTTGGGTCACATTTTGTTGCAGCTGAAGCAATGCTGTAGTCATGATTGTGCTCGACATGACGCAGTACTGAAGTATTGCTAATATATAGAGATATGATGCTCGTCTATCGTTTTAACAAACAGAAAGGTAGGCAATCCTTTATGTTGTTATACTTTCTGCTGTGAAATGATCTCACTAGGAATCTGGTAGTGTCTGTAAATGTCACTTACCTGCACACCTAAAGCTCTGAGCGGTGAGCCCCTTCTCCACAGCCAGACAGGTGAGAATACTGAGGAAACTAGTGGTGACGGACTGCCGCTTGGCTCTCTGGGCCTCCCTCTGCCTCCTGTCCCTTGATGGTTTGGACCTCAACAACACTCCTTGGAGACCAGGAGGACCGTCTGATTCTTTTTTGTCTTCTTGCGTGGCCTTCTGCGCGTCCACTGCCTGCCGCAGCGCCTCCACCCATTCCTGGGCTTTCAGGTGATCATCTGCCTTGAGCTTGAGGATCTCTTTGGGGAAAGCGGCCTGGAAACACTGCCCTTTATCCGCCCATGACTCTCCGGTCTCTGGTACAAGATCCTGTTGTACTGACGAGCAGGAAGCTAGGGAGAACTGGAGGATCGGTTGGGACACAGAGCCCCTGCCTTCAGTCGGAAAAGCTTGGAGAGCAGATCTTGTCAAGACAAAGGTGAAGGCCCGCCAGTTGTTCTGATCCATCAGCAGGTGGAGAAGTCCAGCTTTCAACACATCCTGGAAGCGCTGGTTAAACAGAGGGAGGGTGGTTGGCCGACTCAACACTCCGGAGTTCACAGAAAGCGACGCCTCAGATGAAGTTGGGGTGTCGCTATCCCCGTCAGGTCGGGTGTCAAGCCCAGAGGGAGAGGGCGACGAGGAAGGTGACATTGGTACAGGAAACTTCCGCTGAATTTCCACGTTGTTCTTATGCTTATGGTTGTCCTGCCTCGCGGGCCTCGCTGCCTGAACCTTCTCCCACATCAGCCGGCGCCACTCCATCGCTTCCCACTGGTTGGCCGCCCTCAGTTGGAGACGTGTGCTGTTGAAGAACAAGGCCTGGAGTGTGCGCTTGTCACCAGGCTGGCTCATCTGACTGGACTGGCTGCAGGGTGCCGGGGCGATGACGCTCTGGCAGTGCGACAGAGAGTAGGCAGTGCCCAGTTGGCGATTGGCACTGCTGTCCAGAGTATAGAGCCGCAGCTCACAAGGAGTCAGCTCAACGTAGCAGGATGTCCAACGGCCTCGTGGGCCCTCGCGCTGCTCCATCTCGCCCTGCTTCACAACGCTGCTGCTGCTGCTCTTGTCAACTGGAAACAGAAAAAGAGAGATGAGATAAATGACTTATATTTGCATGTTTGGTTTCAGTTCATTCAACATATAGAAAAACAATCCACTCGTCATCCAGCTGGTGCTTCTGCGCACCCAAACAAGAAGAAGTTCTGTTTTTCAGAATTTCCAAAAGTGATTATAAAAATGTTTTTTCACTTACTTTTTCTTTGTTTTGCTCTGATAATGATAATGTTTCTTGTCATCAGTCCTACAAGCACTTTGTCTGCCTACAGGACTATCCATCAAGTTTTCCTTAAATTTGATTTGGAACCATTTTCACAGTGTGGTTAGACAAAAGACAACGTCTGTCAGTCACCATCTGTTCACACTACTGCCGTTGGGGAGACGGTAAAAGAGTATAAAGGCAAAGACAACAAGACTGAAAAACAAGTTTTTTTTCTTTCCCAGATCATACTTGTGTCTAATCTGATGTGCCTTGTCTGTTTGACTATTATTCTGCGTTCTGTGCAATGACAGTAAATCTAATTAATCAATCAATATAATGCTGTCATATGCCCCATGAAATACTAAATAATGTTTTAATGCAAAAAAAATACTGAAACCAATAAAAAGAGGAACAAAAAGAGCCACCTGCAGAACAAATGTGTTTCAGTTTTCACACAAATAGCAAAAGTATGGAATGGAACTAAAGAAAAATGGAACAACATACATCAGCACTTAAAATAGGGAAGAAAGCAAAGCAGGCTTCATAATGTCTAAAATAGAGACATGATGCATCCTGATCACTAAAGTCTTGAACCATTTCTAAGAAAACACTGCGAGCAGGAGCGAGACACGAGCTCACTGAAGACTGTAAAGACTGTACGCATCGAGCCGAGAGCAAATGTATAAGCAATGCATGTTTGAGGTGAAGGGCTATCAGAGAACTATAGTTACTTTCTTAAACTCACATATTCCAAGTGCTATGAACTTGCATTTTTCATGCAAATGTAATATTGGGTCAATGAACTGATGCTCCCACCTGACACTAATGACATTACTCAAAGTTAGGGGTGCACCAATTTGCAATTTTCTGGCTGATCTGATGTTTAAAAAAATCTGACCTGCCGATTTTGATTTTTTTCTTCCAGTGGGGTGACTACTGTTAACCACAGATGTGAAGACGTGACATTTTGGATGGGTCCGTCAATCAGCCCTATAGAAAGGGGACGGTGGCTGATTTTCACACTTTTGTGACATTAGATAAGATTGATTTCTCACGTAAGTATCGATTGTAGATTTCCCAAAATGAATTTAATTAAAATAAAATGGTTTATAACTGCAACAAATGTCAAAAAGAGGAAAGAAATGGACATACATGGCAAGTGATATTGTCATCACAACGTATACTACCTTTATCTCCGCTGCAATATTTCTTTATATTGTGTAGCCCTAATCCTTTACCTTTTATAAAAAAAAAAATAAAAAAATTTCAGCTTTAAAACATGATTGTTTAAGCTTTAAAACTGGTTTAACCCGAAAAGTTGTTCTAACTGGGTTAAGAGCTTTAATTAAAATAGCAGCAATCGCAATAAGTTTCAAAACCAGCTTCACAATCTCATTTAGTAGTAAAGCACAATACATAGTCTAAACGGGGAAAAATGCATTTTGTTCCTTTAATGCACCGGATCACTCATCTAGAAAGCCGTAAGGGGGAAGTAATTCAAGGCTCTGGTTAGCCTCAGGGTGGCGAGTGCAGGCTGTCATCAATCTTATCAAACCGGTGGCAGACATGGAGTCACTCAGGATCACGGACCTTGCATGTTAACAAAGATTTTGCTAAAGGAACAAAATAAATATGCAAATAGGATTAACTGGAATCGGGTCCAACTGATTGGCAGACTTTACGCTTGGGAGAATCAAGATGAGAATTAGGAATTGTGGAGAGGAAAACTGCTTTATTTAATTAGCCTTCATGGCTACCTGCTGGGTTTTTACACCACACTCTAATAATAGTCCAGCATCCATACGCACAGGCTTTCAATCATAGCTAATACTTCACACTCAACACCACTAAATAACTCTCCAGTGTTTCACTCAATCATGCTGCAGATATATAAAACCGACTAATTTCCAGTTTGACAGTTTTACCTGCTGTTATAAATTAATACACACAACTATTCTCTAAATCAAAGTCCTTTCTTGTCACTCAAGTCATCGCACATTTTCAGGTGCGCAATGCAATGGTAATAAAAAAAGATTTAAAAAAAAAAATTTTATCATGAGAAGACATTAAGCATCAGTCACACTGGTGCTCAAAGTGGCTGTGGGTCTAAATATGGGGAGGCAAAAGCTGATTTTGAAGTCCTGCTGTGTCTCCGCATCATGTAGAGTGAGTTGCTGTTGAAGCTAATCTGGTCTGAATGATTTGTGGATATTAGGATTAAAGGTCTGAACGCACAGTGGTCTGCTGCCTTCATGTCTTGATCCATTACTTTTCCGAGTCGTCACTAATTGTTTTGCATCTTTTACGATGGTAAAAGACTAGAAATTTCATTCCCATGTTGCACAATATACTGAACCAGAATTGTCATTGCACAATCAGTGTGAGCATTGCTTGAACACAATATTTGATATGATGCTGATGTCTGGAATATTGAGAATGAGAATATTTATTGAAAGCTGCATGGATTCTAACAAGAGCGTAGTTTCTGCACCTAAGTCATATTTTTGGTGGTTAAAGCTCACCAAGTGTAGTTGGGAGACTGCTTAAGGGTAAAGGTGGAAAAGATTAAAAAAAAAAAAGTAATTTTATTGCTAGCAAAAATGTCACAGAAATTTTCAGCAGTAATATTTCAATAACATGCCTTATTTTGATATATTATGAAATGCCGATGAATATTGATTTTCTTGAATAACTAAATGAATGGTACACTGGCAGACCAGAGCTACTTTCAGTTTTTCTAGGACGAGTAAGGCTTCTGTGTGTGATCTGTCTCAATAACGTAACGTGCCACAAACTATCTTACGTCACAAACTAAGTATGAACAGTTTAGTTTTTAAAATATATTCAGGAAAACAAATGCCATAATTTTAAGAAGCAAGAAATATCTTCCCTAATCAAGACCAAAAGGAATCCTAAAGAAATTTCACATTGACTTTCTTTGTCTAAATGCATATACAGTACGCATATTGTTTACATAAAACTGTGCTACTCATTTCTTTTTACCATCTAAACATCCCCAGCTGTCACTAATGGAAAGGCAAACAGGCCCCCTTTTTGTTATTTATGTGAATAAAGAGGCACAGCGAGGCCCAGTAAATCACTTTGGCTTCTGCTTATTACCGTCTTTTTCCTACTTCTCTTCTTTCAATGCACATCTCGCCAGTCTAAACAGCCTGATACCTTTTCACACATATGCTAATACTAAATAATCCTGCCAGTATCAGCGGCTGGGTAATTGGGTTGCCTCTTCTCTCGCCTCATTTGAGTCCATTTGCTGACAGGATTACGGGCTATTATCCCTCAGAATCCCTTCGGATCTCCTCAGGTCTTCGGATAGCCAAAACACACAAACAAATGAGCTCTCCGCGAGTGTGTGTGTGTGTGTGTGTGTGTGTAGCGCTCTCAGTCTGAATATGGACGGTCAAGCCACAGCTGTGTCATTTTAAGTTATCATCATCTTCTATCATTATTGCTTTCTCTGGGGATGCTTCAACCTAAGTACAGCACACGCCCCGATCTGCAGTACAAATAGTCGGGGACTTCTGTCCTGCATAAGCCTCTCAAAAGCTGAGAAAGCTTTTCATTGAATGGACTGCCGATCAGAACGGGGAAGGGGAGGGAAGGCTCTCTCAGGTAAGGGCCAGCCTTCTGGTGAGAATCAAGAATACTTCAGGTTCAATGATTTGGTCAACACAGGGCATGACATCATCTTCAAAGAGCGACAGTAACAATTTGCAGCATGAATGTCCAATTAGCCAAATGCTATGTCATTAAAGGGTCAGTTCACCTAAATAAGAGAAATGAAACCAGGGGGAAAACTGTAAAAGCACACACACACGGATGAAGTAACAATGGCCACCTCATAAACGTTGCCAGGTTATTAGTGCATGTGCTGGGTGAAGACTATATTAGTTGTAAGAGATTACGACAGCCTACCTGGGAAAGCAAGGAAGCAATAACAGATAAAGACAAAACTAAAGGCTTTTGGGGGGTCGCTTCTCAATCACCAATATTCATCAACAATAACAGCATGTTGCTAAATTGAAGATTTTTATTGAAGTTATTGTGAAACCAAGAGTAGGAAACAACAGAATTTCCAGTTATGCAATGAAGGAACCACAATATACTTATTATAGGCTGACACTTTTACAGCTTGCTTTTTCAGAACATGGCTCTCATCACCGCCTGAGACACATCCAGCTTTTAGCAGACATCTCTTTAAAACGGTTTCCTCCACTTGTGAGTACATTTCTTTTGAACACACAGTTCTATGAATGATGATTTAAACAGAAAACAATAGTACTGGACACAAACGCCTCAGCATGAAAATAAAGGACAGTGTTCCTTTGATAGTACATTTTTTAACAACTACTTTGGTTTAAGAACTACTGCTAAGTGTACATGAGCGGTGAAAGTGTGCATTATAATTCTGGTGGATTCCAAGCAGCCTGGAGCTCAAATGCAGTCAAAATATCAACAAGCAGACAAGGGGCCACAGGCCAGGGGTCAGAGACAAAAGTGGGTAAAAAACTACAAACTGGAAACTAAAATCTTAGTATACTGTAATTGAAGATGAATTTTCATGATACAAACTGGATAGCATCTGAAATAGGAATTACCTTCAATCCGTTTTGTCATCATTTCTTTTTAAGGTTTATCATTAAATGAAGGACGATCTTGTCCATGCACTCACCGTCCTGCTGCTGGTTGAGGATCATGTTCTTCAGCGTGTCGCAGACCACCGCGGGCAGCCCATTGTCCGTGTACGCAGACGGACGGTAGTTGACGTCTGACCTGGACCGATTGTGTCCTTTCTTAAACACCGACTTCGACGAGGCGTTTCCGGCGTTTTTGGCGCACTCCTGCATGTGGGCCACCAGGTCGTTGGTGGAGCGCGCCCGGCTCCTCTTCCCGTGCCTCAAACCCATCCCCAGGCCCAGAACGCTGAAGTTGTCGGCCCAGGCCAAGCCGAGGGGCCCCACCTCCGGCTGCTCTCCGGCCAGCAGGTTCCACACGCCGCTGGAGCTCAGCTTGCCCAGAGCAGCGCTGGACACATCCTGCAGCTGCTTGGGCGCCCTCGCAGGCTGGCGGTTGCTCGATTGAGCGAGGCTCGGGCCTTGACCCTGGATCCCAGCCATGGAGTGGATGAAGTCCTCGGTTGCTTCCAGAGCTGGGCTGATGTCACCCACCACATCAAGCTGCTCAAGGCCCTCCATGGCTGTGAAAGGACAGGACTTCCCCTGAGTAACTAATCTTGTAGCAAGACACTTTTCCAGAACAGGAACAAAAGCCCTGCAATCATGACCACTAAGCAAAACTAGCATTTACAAGGACATAATGGAGTCTTCTGGGCATTAGAGTCAGGTATGAATAGAAGAACCATCTTCAGGATGTCTGAGAATTTCTCAAATAGTTGCTCAAAGTCTGACTGAAGATGTCTTCCCCTTTTCCTTTTCCAGTTCTGAAACTTTGCTTGTTATCCAGCTGGCAGAGAGTGTCTGGGTCGTTCTCTGTAACAAAGAAAAGAGAGAAAGAGGAAGTGAAGACAAGCTGTGCAAAACCAACACCAAGAAGAGATGCGCAACTGACAGGAAGAAAGCTGTCTCGTTTTTTTTTTTTTTTTTTTTCCAAAGCAGCAACAAAACTACTTCATGTTACAGTTGATTTTGTTCATTTAAACCAAGCGTTTGTTGAAGCAAACAGATAAATAATATAGATTCGACTTCAAACATACCAACGGTATCTCGATTAGCTGAATAGAGTTGTTCATCCCGCCATTTATGTCCCAGTGAAATAATGATGGACTTCCTCGTCTGCTGCTTATCGGCAGACTGAGCAGCAAGGAATCAGGCCAGGGTGGGGTTACCCTCCATCTGCCTGACATGCTCATCCATCCTCATCCTCCTCCCTCCTCCCTATATACTGTTTGTATACACTGGGTCATTTGTGCTCCTATTGATTTTTCTTCCTCCCCTTCATATATTAATTATTTAATGGACATTACATCACTAGAATGCAATGTCTGGTAGGTTAAAATATGCATAAATCATTCAAGACTACAAAAGGGAACTTTCTGATATGGTTGGTGGCAGCAGAAATATTCTTGATTTTCTTTTTTAGAAATTACAAATCTTTATAATTTAGATCTGTTTTTAACTTTAAGATATTTCCCCCCAAAAAGACAGGAAAAGACTTGAGACCTAAGAGCATAAGATGACATGTCACAAATGTCACAGATCATTTTTTTTTATTCCATTGTCTAAATTCAAAAGATTTGTAGCTTCATCACTTTGGAGCAAATTATTAGTGTTGTAAAGTTTGCATTAATTAACGTTTTACCACGCATACCCGCCATATTTAGAATGACATCACGTGCCTGCAGACTCAGCTTTGAGTTCATTGTCATCAGTTACTCATCAAACTTCCTCCTGATCTCCAGATGAATCACAAAAAACAGAGCAGCTGCCAAATCCGTCTTCTACCAACCAACCAACAGGGATCCTGGAAAATATTACTTCTATAAATATTACACGTGAATCACAATCTAAATGCACCAATTGTTTCCAGGTACTACTTTGCTGTTTTTACCACTCGGGTAACTTTTTGCTTTTTTTCCATGCTATATTTCTGAAGGAGTACTTTTTGATGACAAATGCAGTGCTGGCCGCATAATCACCATCTTCAACTGACCAGATATGATTAGCAGATGCCCACAAGTGGGATAACATTTGTCACCAATGGCTTGAGTAATACGGGGAAATGCTACAATGGGTTACTCACCTGAAATACTGAATTTGTCCTTTGTTCTTGTGTCAAAGCTTAGGCTTGTCTGTCCGAATGACTTTACTCCACAAGTTCAGATATTTGTCTATGTTCTCTCTGACAAACTGTGTAGAATCCATTCTTTTTTTTTCTTTAAGAGATCAAATGTTTTCTCCCTGCACGACTCCCATGAAAGTTAAATATCTTCCATCAACTTCTGATTGTAGAGGTGTATACTTTCATATCATCTTTAAATCACCCAACACTTTCACGGTACTCCAGTCCACTTTCTGGAGGTCCCAGAAAGCCTGAATCGATACGCCTGTGCATGATTTTAGCCATTTTAAATTAAAAAGATGCCATTTTTTTTATATTTTAATTACAAAACTTGAAAGGTATGTTCTTGTTGAAATTATCTGATGTCTCAGTATTGTCCCAAAATGTTAAACATCATAATCTGTGAAGGGTTCCATAACTCTTTCACATTACACTAAAATGTAATGTGATGTCTTTTATATCAGGACAAGACAGTGCACCAAAAACACTGGGTTTATTAGGTTTAATAGAACTAAAACGATGCAATAGTAGACATTAATGAGATTGCAATATTATTTCATTTATGTTGTGGTGATATCTGATGAATCAAGAAGCTTCTAGAATGGTCTCTGATCATCTGCTGCAGCCAGACTCCGTCCAACAGGCCAAATACATTATTGATATGCAGAGCTAAAATTCATGACACAGCAAATATTGCATTTTTGTAATATTAATCTGAAGACTATTACATGTCTTCAATATAACATTACACATAAGTTTACCAGTTTTATTTTTCTACAGCTAAGGTTTGTCCAGGACAATTTCATTCATATTTCTGTAGAAACTCAAAAATGTTCATATATAAAACAAAAAGGTAAATATACACTCCATAATGATGTTGCTTATTAAATTCTTGACAAATTATTTATTTAAAGCTAAATAAAATACATATGAGGAGTGGTTTCTTTAAAATGTCTGATTAAAATGTTGATTTTAATACTAAATTTTAATAGAAAAATGTTCTCTAACGCTGGAAGTTACATATTTAATTTCAACAGAGGAAACGCGTACATCATGTACTCTGAGAAAAGCAAAGCAAATTGTGTTTTCTTTTCTTAATTATTTTTTTCTCCAGTAAAAATCGTCTTTGCTTATATTTAACTCAATAAATTCATGTTAAACCTGAACCTAATCAGATAAATTCATCCAAGAGAGAGACATCAAATTGCCATTCAACACAATCTCCGCTAATTAACGAGTTTAGTTGAAAAAGAAAAATCTCTACAGGAAGATTTCACCTCAGTGTAAAGATGCTACTCGCTGTCAAAAATCAATAATCAGCAGCGTTCACCATCCAGTTCTACTCAAGTGTTTGCCTCCGAGTCCATTAAGACTCAGCATCTTTGTAGAGACCGAATTGAAGTCACAGTCAGCTTTCTGTGTAGTTTTAACAATTGACAATGTACCGCACACTCTTCTCTTTATAATTACCACTTGCAAACGACATAACTAATTTCATTATTCTCACATTTGACCGGCAAATCTGCTTGAGTTAGGCCCATTTATCCTTTGCTAATGTGAGCTAACAGCTAACGGTAGCCGCTCTCCATCATGGATGAATGTGACTTTAACATCACCGATAATGTCTCACTGACTCTGAATACATCCACCATGTTTTACTGGACCGGTGCTGTTTTATCTGGCGGTAAAACTGCCGTCACGCTCCAACCGGTAAAGATAAATAGGACTCACCTTACTCTGTTTACCATTATGTCATTCCAGTCCGTCAACGCGGAAGTCCTCGGCGTGAAACTCCGACTGGAGAATAAGGTTCCACAAAAAGTTCCCATGGAAATAAAAAAAGGGCAGATGCCCAGAAAAACATTGACCAAAATCCGATGCATTGGATAAAATAAATAAATAAATAAAAAATAAATAAATAAATAGAGATGTAGTACTTTTTTATATTAAAAAAAAATAGCAAGAGACTTGTTTACAGCTCTGTCTTTACCCAAGAAAATAATGTTACAGTAAATTAATTTCTATTACGCTATTGACAGATTAGGAAAAGGGGAAAACATCTCAAACCAATATGTTAAAAATAGCATATCTATTTAGTTTGTTTTGTAATATACCTGTTATTTAAAAAGTGATCAATTACTTTATTAAATAACCATGGCTCACCATTGGGATAAAAAGGCTAAGTAAGATGTTTAAAGCATGGGGGAATGAAAGCTTGTTTTATAACCTGACCCTGCTTTAAATTTCATGACGATGTTCATTCACTAATGTACTCTAACAAACCTTTCACAGAACAGATACTGGGATTTATTAAATTACAAACAGATGAACTCTATTTTCTAATTATGTGACCTATGATGACAATTGTTTGCAGTGTATTTCCGTTTTTCTTTCTCAAGAAAGGAGAAGTTAGTAAGACACAATTTACATGGCTGAATTTTTCAATATTGTTTTATTCAGGTAGACATGTTCAGCAGTTTCCCAATATGTTTAGTCATTTTTATTAACAAAGGTTAAACATTTTTGCAAAAAACATAAACATTTTATTAATTTATTAATTATCCACCCAACTTAATAGGTTTCCATAAGCTCATAAAGTAAGCTATGAGAACCAAGTAATTACATCAGAAAACACAAAAATACTATCTGTCGGACCGGGGAACAGAAAATCTTATTATTTGATTTATTGTACAATAAACCCCCCAAAAAACTAATTACAATTAAATAAATAAAGCAGATATCATCATCATTATTGCTGTTATTTTGTTAAATTGTTCACAGTATTATTTTACACCTATATTGATTGAAACTGATTTTGCTTTAACTCTTTGCTGGCATTTTTTGTGTCAAAATAGGATACGTTGGAAAAACATCACACCATAGCACTTTTTTTTTCTGTTTCCATTCTTCAGTTTAGAAACGAGGATCAAAGTTATTTTCCAAAATCTTATAAAACCTTTCAGATTTTTCAAGAACCGTGCTCTGATGTGTTTTGCATCAAACCAATTCTGAAACACATAGTGCATTTCCATTATTATCATTACCATGAAATGGGATGAAAATCTCTAAAAAGCATGATCAATACCAAGGATGGCAGGCAGGATGTAGTACATTTACTTAGTCTCACAAAGAAAGGCCATGAAATACGTCTGCACTGACAAATTCAGACCAAAATGAAAAAGGGCCAGAAGAAAGGAGGACACAGCAGAGGTGGAGAATGGGCTTCTGCTAATGGGCTCCTTGAAGCTGACCTGCCACCCAAAGTATCCGTCTAACGTGGTAAAACACATAATTCTCCTCCAAATAGAGTTCTCACGAGGGCTGAAACGATGTGAGGCGCCCATGGAGTACTTCTTATTGTTAAAAATATTTGGAGAACCAGCTTCCTTTATCTCAACAAGCACTGCTCAGGTTTTCTTTGTGATGGTTCTTGTTGTTATTTTAGTGCATTATGTACCCATTCTTATGTTTTACTGACGTGGAAAGACTAATGCAAATAGCCATATCTTATACAAAAACAAAAATGAGTCCAGCAAATATTGACAGACTTATGTGTATTTTTTTTTTTAAATCAGTATCTAGATGCACTATAGTCATTTGCTTCCAGGGTCTATTGAATTCCATACCTACACACATCATTTCATTTCATGAGGAACAGATTAGGTGATCACCTGATCCCTGCAGCAACGTGAAGACATATGTCAAGACATATAAGTAAGGTAAAGAATAAGTGTCGTGTCATTTAAAACCTGATTTTTTTGCGCTATCTGAGATCAGAAAGCCATGCATGCAATACTGGTTATTTTGGCCTTTTCTCATTTTCTGCAAATAAATTCTCCGGTTTGACATTTTCATTTGAAATTTGTTCTGAGATAAGAGATCTGAATAATCACTGCATCGTTTTCCGATCTAAAAACAAGTTAAGAGCAAATGAAAAACAAAGAAGTGCTGTCAGTCACTTCTAATGCTTTGGGACTCCAGTGAACCACAAATAGAGGGGACATGGGCCAGTGTACCCAGTACAGGAGTACACAGTTTACTCTTGGGTAAGCTTTTCCAGGAATGGGGAGCCGATCAACGTGATCCAGGATCAAATTAACAACTCATCTAGGAGGAAGAAAGGAACCCAGAACACCGAAAGATCTCACTTGCCTCAATTAAAGCAGCACGTCTATGTAAAACCAACTTTTTTGAGCTGTACATCATTTTAAAATAGTATTCCCTCATGAAAAACATACCTGGAGTGTTGCTTTGATTCTTTAATGCATGTTGGAGAAATCCTGGAATCTCCCATGGCAACCATTCAGCTGTCCAAAACATCTAAGTGGACCTAGCTCCACCTTCGAGGATGAAGCTCCTCCTATAAGCTTACAGTTTCCAAGTTTTCAAGCTTCTGCCTCACAGAGCAGAGATCCCCGGTGACTTCCCCACTTGGCTCCTACAGACTAGCCAGCAGCAATTAGCAAACTCCTAGTGGAGCTGTGTATCTGCTGAGCTCATTAAATACGAGTGCCTTCTCACTGCAACGCTGGTGGATGAGTGCTGTTGTAATGACTTCCTGAAGGCAGAGAGTTGGAAAGTACAGGACTTTCTTAAAGAGACAGGGGTCCAATTTTAAGGTATTAGTTTATGAAGTCAAATTCCTTTGAAGTCATATTTGATGTATGCAGTATTTTTATAACAACTGCAGGTAATCTGTTACAAAATGATTCTAGGTGACTGGAAAACACATAATACCGCCCCTTTAAGATCAGCGTTCATGATTCAACAGCAAGAGACGGGTCTGTCCATCTGTCCATCCAGGCAATTGTTTTATTTTTGGGGTTCCTTTACAGATTGCAAATTCCCCTTTCAGTCTGTGTAAAGCATTTGATTTGATTTAAAACCATATTAAAACCTTGTTTGTAACAAGTCTTTGACAATCTCATCATTATCTGCTTTCAGAGAAACAGCTTTATAAATTGTTGGAAACTTTATCACAGTTCCATCCTTCTCGGTTTGGAGTTTCTTTTGTCATGTCATCTGTCACAATTTGACATTGTCTGAATGAAGGTCCAGACATCCGTGGAGCATTGCTCCCCCTGTGCTTTAGAAATCCTTTTAGGGTAAGTGCCCGCGCCTGGAAATCAAGACTGATGCAAGAAATAAGCATCAGCTTTAGGAATCAGGCCGTCTCTGATCTATCATTTCCCATTTCAAAGCGATCTCACGTCCTCCCCCTACCCACCAATCCCCCGTCCCTTGACTAGTGCACTCGGGTTCCTCTCTGTCCTCAGTCTTGCCTCTTTCCCTCTTTATTTTGATCAGACTATGTTCTGCTGCTGAGGACTAAATTATGATTAGATTTAAGGATATGCAGTGCTTTCATCTGTTTACTGTGTTGTTCAATGCTGCTCCCCTCTAACCCTCCTCAAGCCAGCACCCTGACCCCCCAAACACACACAGCAC
Source organism: Girardinus metallicus (assembly GCA_903067095.1). Classification (NCBI taxonomy): domain Eukaryota; kingdom Metazoa; phylum Chordata; class Actinopteri; order Cyprinodontiformes; family Poeciliidae; genus Girardinus; species Girardinus metallicus. The sequence goes on from CAEGAE010027464.1 coordinate 83,013, forward strand.
AATAGATGTCTACATCAACTCACTCACAGGCAATTGAACAGCAGAGTGGCCGCTTGGTCCCCATGGAAACGTGTATGTGTGTGTGTGTGTTTAGTGAATGTTTCTCCTTCGCTGACACAAAACAGAACAAGTCTACGTGAGACACATAGACCAATGCTTAAATGTAAATGATCTGCTTACCTATGATGCAACCAGCTACATTATCAAAGTAGGGTGTAATTGTGAAGTGAAAGAAAAGTCACTTATTCTTTTCATTGTTTTGAAAAAAGTGTGTCTTTGCGTTCATCAGCCTTTACTTTCATACCCCTAGAAAAGATTCTGTGTGAACAATCCACCCCAGAAGTCTTCTAATTGCTAAAAAAAAGACCACTGTTTGTATTTTAACTTCAAGATAAATACAGCTGTTCTGAGAAGGCCTAAGATGTTTGTTAGAGAAAAATCATCATCTTGAAGGTCAAGGAGCACAGCAGACAGGGCAGGGAAAAGATTATGGAGGAGTTCTGGCAAGGTCAACTTAATTCAGAAAACCTGCTTCGAGTTTTTATGCGAGTTGATTGGAGTTGATCAGAAGATAGAGCTAAAAACATGACGATCTTTGAAGAAAACATGTAAAAGGCTTCAAAAGATCTTTCACATGCCAACCCTACACATACATCAGCAGCAATGGCTGCCAAAATCCAGTCCTCAAGAACTACAATCCTGCAACTTTTTGGTGCATCTTTTGTCCAACACGCCTGAATGAGATTCAGGTGTGTTTGGGAGTGGATGCATTCGCTCAGAGAAAGAAATCATTCGCTTAATGATATACTCATAAGTCATTGGAGCAGAGATGAATTTAAAAGTTGAAGGATGGTAGCACTTGAGAACTGGTCTCTGGAGGTCGTCTACATATTAGAATGACCTAGTCAAAGTTCAGATATAAATCCAGTACAGGAACAATAGTGAGACTTGAACAATGATCTTCACAAATGCATTTGAAAATTATGTATCACATTTCTCCCCCTTAGATTTCATGTTGGTCTATCACATGGCTCATGAACCTTTACGTTTTAAAGAACCATTTTAGTTCTTTGCTCAGAGCTGCAAAAGGTCTATGATCCTTTGAAAGACACATTCAAAAACATGAATATCTATGTGTTTGATAAGAAAACAGATCCCACATGGATAGGTCAGATAAAGCAAAGTGAAAAGTGGGAATCCAGATCTCAGTGGACCACAAATGTGTTTGAGTTTGACGAAACTTTATAGGTGTAACAATGTGCATTAATTTGGGACTTCAAACATTTCTGAATATCTTTTCATCTGGAATAAAATCAGAAAAACCTTAAGACTGTTTCTTCTCTGTATTCTAGCTAATACCTCAAAGGTTGGTGATTGTAAGTCCTTCTTATTGCAATTAAAAATTATATTTTAAAAGAGCCCTCAAAAGAAACATCTCCATTACTATGCTCCTTTACTATCTATAATCAAACATTTCTGCATTGTTCATTTTTATGAGCATTTGATTAAAGTTTATTTGAGATAACAATAAATTTCCTACACTCAGTGGCCCCACAAGACATGACCAGACAGTTGGCCAGTCCCTTTAAATCACTTCAGTTCAAACAAACCATGAGTCACCTTCTCCAATTAAGACATAAATATAAAACCCAATAAAAAAAATACATATGTAATGAATTTTAAAAAGCAATGTACAGCCACAGGCTGACTTCTACCTGAGTAACCAAAACGGGGAACCAGCTTGGTGAGCCACATAAACACTGACCCCTTCTGGCCAAACTTATGAACATATTCTAAATATATCTTAGTTTGTCAGTCACTTCACATTGTTACAAAAAAAAACAAACAAAAAAAACAACAACAAAAAAAAGTCCTGTGGATAAAACATGGATTTTAGATATTTTTTGTTTGTGTCGTCATCCTTTAGCGCTTTCCTGAACTTTTATTTATTATCTCCACAGTTTAAAGTAGTTTTTCTTCATTCTTCAGATAGGGTAAAGAGTGAAGCGCAGATAACACAAAAGCGAGCGAGAGAGAGAGAGAGAGAGAGAGAGAGAGAGAAAACACATTTTAACTAAAGTTTACGTGCAACCCCAGAAAATTGTTATTTAGGATTTTTATTTTTTATTTTTGCAGTTACAGAGAGCTTGAAATGTAATTCTACTTCAAAAATATAATATTTTTATTTGTAACACGTTGTATTAATAGTTTGTCTGAAAGATGACATATATTTATTCAATTGAAAATACCTTTTGTATGTCGCTAAATGCCTTTTGAGAATTCATACTTCACTCTTGAGGGCCCCCTGCTGGCCGACAAAACCTAAGAGATCGTTCTGCTCAAACGCAGTTAATTGTTATACATAAATATTACTATTTCCCTTCTGTTATTTTAATCACGTTTGGAAGGTTAAGTTTATCTGCTCGTTCAATTGACACTTTTGCTTGTAAAGATGTAGGTCATTAAATGTTTTATTTCTGCTCAACTGCTTACACTACACACAGTATACAGTACATAATTCATGAAGCTCATTGAAAAGAAATGCAATAAAAATGCAACCTCAGTATGGCTGCTTATGCTGAAATATGCAAGATACAATGCAAAACAAACACTAAGTTAATGAGTCTTTCTTTGCAGAAGGAATAATTAACTTCTGAATCTTAAGTTCAGAAGTGCGTTATTAAAGTTGCATGATATACAATAGGTCAGAAAGTAACACAAATATGAAGAAAGCATTCTTCATTTAGATAGTTTTTACAAAGCAAAATCAGAAAGAGGAATAAAGACAATTTTAGAGGGGCATTCACTTCAATAGAAGAAGGAAATGAAACTAGTAAAATATGTTTCTTTCAGTTTTTCAAAACTGCAAGAGCATTTGCTTTTTTTCACAAGAACTCTGTGTATTAGGGGTTTTTTTCTAGCTCTTAGTATCACATGTCCTCCTTGTGTATGTGTGGGTTCTCTCTCCGGGTTCTCCGGCTTCCTCCCACAGTCCAAAAACATGACTGTCAGGTAAATTGGTCTCTCTAAATTCTCCCTTGTGTGTGTGCATGGTTGTTTGTCCTGTCTGTCTCTGTGTTGCCCTGCGGCAGACGACCTATCCAGGGTGACCCCGCCTCTTGCCCGGAACGTTAGCTGGAGATAGAAACCAGCACCTCATGACCCCACTAGGGACAAAGGTGTTCAGAAAATGGATGGATATATATTATTTAAAAAATAGTGGAGAAAATCAGATTACTTCTGATCCAGAAGATCCTCAGAGTTCATTTACAGTTATATTCAACTACTTTTGAAACTCTGTATTCTTACAAAGTTTCAAAAGTAGTTTTATTTGATAATTTTTTCCACAATATGCTGAAACCCAAGATGTGTTTCTCTCTATTTTTAACCACAAACATAAGTCTGTGATGCGTTTTACTGTAATCACCCTTTTATCACACAGCGGTCTTAAGTAATCTCCGCACCATCAACATACAGCATCCGTTGTCATGTCATGTCCGGGCAGAGAAACGTTCAAGAGTATCAAGAGCATGTACCTAAAAACATTCAGTACGATACAGTGTTATGTTTTCTGGCTTAATGTTTATTTTGCAATAAACATATCAACTATTGATATTACTGTATATGAGCAATTATATAAAAGGTTTGAATACTTTACTACTGTGGTGTAAAAAAACTTTTCAGTTGATTTTGGGAAAGGTTATATTGTTATTTGTGAAACAAAACCTAATAAAAACAATTGTTTGTCTGTAAAGTGTCTATTTTGACAATGTTTTATTGAAAAATAAATATCACACATATTTCAACATGTTAATGTTTTAAAAGTGATAGTGACAATGACTGACTTTTGAGCATAATATGAGCATTCACACAGAAGCAGCAAACTTGTGTGAAAAAGTTATCACGTTAGAGTTTACGTAAATCTTTGACTGTCAAACTGGCATGTGTGAGTTTTTCAGGCAGGACATTTTGAACAGTGTACTCAACAGCTGCATCTTAACTTGTCTTTCAGTTATTTTGTGTTATGTGTTCCTGTTTTCTGATTTGCTTTGAAATTCACAGCTGCAAGTTCTGCATCCTGTCACTTTCTGTTTAATATTATGTATGTGCATGTGATACTGCAGTTGTCCACTGGGGGCGCAAAGAGCAAGTTCTTTTAGCAGCACTGCTCTGAAGAAGTAGCTGCACCTGTAAATTAGCAAAAAAGTGTACACAGCTATCCGACGAAAATAAGTGTGTGGCTCATTGTGAATATGAGTACTGAGCAAGAAAACACAGCAGCATATCACTTACGTAAGTTGAGTCTTCAAGTTCATTATGAATGTTTGTTCATCTTATTTACTTGATAAATAAAACTGAAAGAGGTTTCTGTAGAGTAAAAGTCAGGATGAAGCTGAGGTTGGTTATGAAGCTGGACTGTGGGACACGGGCTCTTCTTTTGCGAGCAACATCTTCTTTTTCTCATCTTCTTTGTGTTTTTTGTTTTGTTTTGTTTTGCTCTTTTTTGCACCAGATGATGGTGGTTGTTAATCTACTTCCAACTAGGCAAGTTGGAAGTAGATTTCTCCATCAAGCTTTCTTTTGTGACTCAAGAGAAAGACCGACTGAATGCCAACCTCACTGACATGAATGAAGAGCTGAGCATTGTTAGACAAAGTAAGTCTTCAGCTGCTTGTGAGAATGCCTGTTTAGGGCTCTTTGCACATCAGCTTCCGTGTTCGGGGATAAGCGGCTCGGTCGCTTCCGGTCTATTAAAAATGGCATTTTTCACTAGGTGCTTCCAGGGCTTGGCCAAAATAACAAGTAATGATGTACCTCGATTCAAAGCAACAACAAGTAAGCTGGAGAACGGGTTTAAGATGTACACCTCGTTGTACATTCACAAATACAAAGGTGAGTTTTACTTTCTATAAACTTTGTGGCTAACTTTAGCTTATGCTAGTAGGCAATATTCTTGGACATTTTTCTTGTAAAAATGTGCTATTAAGTATCTTTACATTTTAATCCATTCTAACGGACAATGTTTTTACCTTATTTTGTATTTATTTTCAACTATATTATGTGTGTTTATTGTCGTTGGTGTCAAACACAGACCAAGCAACGGGGCAGATTACATTCCTTAAGAAACTTGCATAACGTTTGATCCATAAAAAAAACTAAACATCACTGGTAGAACAATCAGCAATTGGTGGAAACTTTTAAGTCAAAATATTTGAACTATTAATCTATTAATAATAGTTTTTAAAAATCATTTCTAACAATATAACATTCATTATGCATTCAGTCATAATGTTTCCTCTGCTCTGATTTATCTCTTTAGTCGCGTTAAACAGATGCATGTTGTAGCAATACAAGTCTTTTACAGGGAGTTACTATTTCAAGGAGGAAGATTAAATCTGCTAATGTTATTTTTGAATTTTGAAAGCAACTCTCAATAATGCTTTTTCAGTATTGTTCAATAAAAAATATGTATTTCTTTGTCATATGCAATAATACTTCTGTCCGATGCATTTTCTTCCATTCACAATAATCAACAAAATCAGTGTTTTGCATGTTACCCATTCACGCTGCTTTAAAAAAATCATCTATACCTTTAACCTCAATGACCTTAAAAACATGTTTAGCTTACAGGAATACTTTCTTCAACACTGGCCTACAAAATGTTTGAAAAAGTTGGAAATTTTCAATAGATTTTTTTTTTATCTCTTTTTTTTTAAAATATATTTTCTAGGTGTTTGTCTGGAGGTCTGTCTGTGCCCCTCAATGATATTTAACCAACAAAAACAATTTGGCTACATAAGCTGCTCTGGTTTCCTTCAGTCAAATAATGACTTTTAACTGATTCTCATCCTTGACTTGCTTCTGCCTCCGTGTCCTTATGGTGACATTTCATCTCTTTCCTCTCAAAACTCGTAACGCTTACGCCCAAAACTTCTGCTCTCTTTCAAGCTCTCTGTGCTCTCTCAACTCTTTACCACACATGTCCTCAGTCATTCCCGACCCATTGTGGGTGGAAAGAGGGGCGTGGAACTGGGCCCTCTTCTTATCAGTTAATTGGGCAAGAACATTTTCTTCAACATTGACCCGTTTGTGAAATAAAACACAGGTCCAACATGGGGTGAAAAGATCAAAACTGGACCATTAAGACTGAGGTCATATAAGTAGCATTTTTCCCCCCCAAAAAAAAAAGAAACGATTTGGGTCGCATTTTCCTTCTTCGGTGATGGTGACAGTGCCAACCTATGTCTGCACAAACTCCACCAGATAAACACATTTGTTTTCAAGTAATATTTGCTGTTGAGTAAATCATTCTTTAGTAGTTTACCACATAAAACTGATGCAAATAAAACTGCTTCTTGTCTTATTGTCAGTTCACGACTTGTGTGAATTAAATGCGAAGAGCCTAGAGTTCACTCATCTGTTCGCATAAGCAAAACTGGACGCACATTAGGCAGACGCATTTGGTCTTGTCAGTAAAATCTTCTTTTGTCTTTGTCTTTTTCACACCTACTGTGTTGGTTGGTGTCAGCTTACACCCACTTAAAATAGGTGGTAAAGTTTTGGTTCAAACTTTTATTCTGTGCGACTTCCTTCCTCAAACTTTGATACAAATGTAGCCCCACAGCGCTCCAGCCACGTTTTCATAGTATTAAATTTAGCTGCTGGTTGCAGATCTGGCTGGAAAGAAAATATTCAGCTCCCCTTTCAAGCAATGGAGGATATATATGCCAATGTTCAGTGTGTCAAACCTGTTTCCAAAACTTCTGCACGAAATTACCCAGGTAAGAATGACACAACCTACAGATACAAATGTGTTTTGTCATTATTTTTCAGTAGAATTCATGTGTATTATTTTCTTTCTTTGCTAAGGTTCATGCAGCTCTGAGAAGAGGCTCTATGTAGGAATTATTATTGCTTTTGGGCTCCTTAATGTTTCCCTCCTGGCTGGACTGGTCGTCCTTAGTGTCTACTGTGAGTCCGACTGCCTTTAGCTTACCCTCCCACTGTCTTTAGCCTAATTATGAACATTTTGCTGCTGTCTTTTGGATTTCTTAAGCCTCTTTTGATTAAAACTAGTCAAAATAACTACTGCTGGAAATGGCATATTTCACCAATTCAGTGGTGAAAACTATTTACGATGTGAAAGTTAACAACGGAAAAGTTTCCAGTTTGAACATTTCTGATAATTAAGAGCTGAAAGGACACGGTGCAAAAGTTTCTTGGAAAAGTCAGTTAGAAAGCATCTGCTTGGTAGCAGAAGCTTATTATTTTTTTGTTTTAAAAGAGGCTAATGTCATACCAAACTCAATCTCTGGTGTGTTGCATTTCTTTCTTTGTACTGGTTGTGTGCTAATTTCCTTAAACTATCTTCCAGAATGACATAATGTGGGACTTTAGCATAAATATTATAAGTGGCTTCAATTTACTACATGTATGTTTTTTTTTTTAACAACATATTTTGCTGTTAATAGATCATAACACGAGTGATATGGCAGCAGGTCTCAGCACAAGCGGCAATCAGACCGAGTGTCAACAGGATGGAAATAACAAGTTGTCATCTCT